>APFE031153823.1:0-10274 GCA_000404065.3 Pinus taeda | reverse complement strand
AAAAAACTGATATTTATGCTTCAAGATTGATAGAGATTTGTTAGTGGTAAAAACTATATTTGTCAGATTGTAAATGTTTTGATAGCAGACTTTGGTTTCTTAGTATTTAGAGTTTTTTATTTTTATTTTTACCATGGAATATACAATCAGAAAGAAGAGCAGAGTTTGATGTAAAACCATTTAAAAAGAAAACTGCTTTTTTTTTATACATCAGGATTGATGGAGATTCTCGTGCGGTGAGAAAAAATGTTTGTCGGGTTGTAGGTGTTTGGTATCAGTGTTTGAGACTTGGTAGCCAAAGTTTATGGTTAATTTCTTATATATTTTATTTGCCATGGCCAAGGTCAAGGTGTGTGGACATTTTCTAAACTTATTTCAATTCTTGGATGGGATGTTTGCGTGTTAGACTGGGTTGCATCTGAAAAGTTAGCGTTGTATTTGGAGAGGAACTGTTGAAGCCAGGGAGCAGAAACCCATCTCAACGGAATTGGATTATCGCCGATTCTCCATGGTTAATGATTCGGGGTTCGGTTGTACAAAATGAGTGGGGTATTCCCAAGTTAGGTCTGGATTGGCAAAAACTGTAAGCACTAAGCAGCCCTCTCCTAGTAAGCTTAATGGTTAATAATTTGGTGTTGATTGTCTAATTTGTTTGTGTGTGATTATGTTTCAGATGTGAGGAGACCGATCTAAGTTTAGTACATTTCTAAAAACCCATATGGTGTGAGTTCTCATGTCAGCAAGGCCGACTTCTGCTGCTGATTGGCAGATATACACAGCAGATGGGGTTGCTGTGGTGTTGCTGGAGTGGACAATAAAGCCTGTCTTTTTCAGGCTTGAACTGACTGATTTCTTTTTGGGGTTCCTGGGGGTTTCCCGAGGTATATATCAGTTAAGGACATTTTGTCAGTTGCTAAGCTGCACAGGATTTTGATGGAAGGGAGTCTATTGGTTCCGAGGGATTCCATGAATTTAACAGTTCAATGCATTTTTCAGTCGTCGTTTGAGAGAACATTCTGAGTCCTAGGTTTTAGGTTACGTTCACAAAAGCCAGCCAAACAGACCAATGAATCTTCATCTGCAAGGGGATATTGGAGAGATCCAGCAAATATAGGAGGTGATGCAATTGCGTAACACTCCCACCATGACTTCAGAAATGCATAGTTTTATTCCATCAGGTATAGAGTTGCTAGCCTTTTCTTCTAAAAATCCTTTCTTGGATAATTCAGAGGCCGAGGCATCAAGCAGATCATCCGTTATGGGGACATCATACCAAGGCCTTGGAAATCCTGGTGCCAATTTGGGGAATTGGAAAAGCTTCAACGTGCCTCAAAATCGGTCCAATACTGGCTGGGCAGCTCCCAGTATTGTGGTTCCGAACAACATACAGCAGCATCATGGTGGGCTATCCTCATACAGTGGACAAATTTTGCCAAACCCAATTGTAGTTGCAAGAGGAGGGTCGATGCAGGCTAGCTCGTCTGGAGATATAAGAAAAAGTGATATGGATGTTGCATCGCAGAACCCACATCACCAAAGTGATGGCACGCATCTGTTCCTGATGAATCCAAAATACCCAAATGAGTATCCTGAGGGCACTTCTACTGCAGCAGCAAATATGACAGAAAATCGTCCTACTAGTGGATTGGCCCCTCCAGGGTTTGAAGCACAGAAGAATATTTTGGAATTTGCTCATTTTCCTACTCAGATTCCAACTATCATTTCAGAAGCTAGCCCATCGCTTAGAGAACCTAGTCATGGTGCTGGAAGTGATCTCCCAGGCAGTGAGAACATGCAACATAGCCAGCTAATGCTTGCTCAGTTCAACAATACAGTGAATTGGGCTAACAGATATAGTGGATCTCAATCATGGAATAGGGAACCATTTATTGATCAGAACAAGGTGGATGAAAGCTTTAGGAGTCATGAATATGGCTCCAAAGGACAAGATGGATCAGGTCAGAGACTTTCACTATCGTTATCATCCCACCAACCTTCTGAAATACATTTGCCGGACATGGGCAACCAGACAAATGTTTTGCAATTTGGTGGAGATGCTAAATCCAAGTTAGGTGATTTTTTTAACAGTGCTCATGGTACAGATGGTCTGGCCTATAATATTTCCTCATATCCAAGGAATGGGATTCCAGGAAAAGGAACTATGGACTCCATACAGGGTGGTGGTCGCTCAGCTGTATTGCAGTACCTGAAGGATGGGTCAACTGGAGCATTATCAAGTTATGGTATTAGTTTGAAAAACTCCAGATACTTGAAGGCAGCCCAGCAGATTTTATACGAATTTTGCAATGTGGGCAGGGGTGTTGAAACCAGGACTAGTCCCAAGCAGAAATCGGCCATGGGGGTCAATGCTATTCCTGGCAGTTCAGGTACCAGAAGCCATGAGTTTGGTGCAAAAACTGAGACGGGGATGATGAATCAGCCCCTCTATTCGGGAGACAGATTTGAACTCCAGAGACGCAAAGCAAAACTTGTATCCATGCTAGATGAGGTGAGATTTAACAAAAGACTTCCTAGGTCATTTACCATGTTATAAATTAAGCCCTCCAAACTTCATTAGGGTTAATATACAGATAGAAAGAATGAAAAATCCACCATTGTTCAAGTTGGTTCAGGTAACACGTAAACGAGATCATTTCTACTCAATCAATTTATAGTTAGAATGATATTTCTCAATGGAATTAGGTATATGTTATTGCACGGAGAGCAATTAGGTATGTGTTATTGCACGGAAAGACTAGAAGTCGACTGTATATAGTTCATTATCTATGATCCAGAAGATAATCCACTATATATAAGTGGACTTTTTTATGATTCAGAAGATAAATATACATATATAATCTCTCTAACACCGTATACGAAATAGAAAAAGTTTATTATTCACCCAGTATAATATTAGTTTCATTCATTTTAAGTTATCTTTGTATACAAAAGATATACACCTTGAGTAATTAGAACCCTGCATAGAATATAACTTAAGCATAGCCGATGATAAGATCTATATATTGAATGGATAAGTAAAATTATATAAAAATGAAATGCATTTCATGTTATAAATATAAAATTATTTATATTTACCTATGATCAAGAATGAATAGATTACTAAAATCTATGTAATGAAGCATTTCATGTTATGAAATTAAAATTATTTTCAGAGGGAAAGATTGTAACTTTATATAGGTTTGGTAAAATTATTTGCAGAGAGAAAGATTGTAACTTTATATAGAAAAACCTATAAGTGATGAGGTACTGTGGTGATATATTTAGAAATCTGCAATCCAGTTAAGCACAGGGTGATCAGGGTGATTCAATTAATGCAATTTGCTGCCTTTTAACCAGCTTGGCTGGCGCTAGAGAATAAATCTGCCTATTTTCTCTGGTTATCCCATCCTTTTTTGGGTACCATCCTTTCTATGTTATCAGGTACTTAAAGTTATCCACAGCTTGACAGATTCCCTTCCTGAAAGATCAGATCCCAGCGTTAAGGAAGGAAAGTAAGATCCTGACTGAACTGAAAGGCGGGAGCTCCTGTTTCTCTCACTGTGCTTATCCAAGTTCAGTTAGCCTTTTAACCAGGTTAACCACGTTACCCAGGGCTCTTCCCCAGGTTAACCACGTTGCCCAATTTCAGTATCTAGACCTGCCGCAGTCTACAATAAATTTTGGACGCATGAGAATATTTTATGAGAAAGGAAAAAAGAAGAAAGGTACTTTACCTAAAGTTCTGTAACCGTTGATGTACATACTTTAATTGGATTAGGTTTTCTGGGTCAACTGTAAGTGATTCAATTTTCTTCACTGTTCAGAAAAGTAAGTGAATTTAGTATGCTACAGTGTAAGAACGTTGATTACAACGTAGTTACTATTAGTAAGAACTGAGCTCTCATCTGTTTTATAATTCACTGATAATATTTCGAGTTTGTGATTAAAAAAATGGTTGCCAACTATAAACAGTAAAAAAAATATTATGCTGAGTAGCTATAAACTGTAATTGTGAGATTGTACTGGCCTGTTTGGGGCACTGATGTTGTTGTTTCAGCTCTCTAGAATTGATTGTATGCTAAGGTTGGACTAATGCAGGTTGACAGAAGATACAGAAACTACTGCGACCAAATGCATCTGGTGGTGAGCTCGTTCGAGTCTGTATCAACTGTGGGGGCTGCAGCTCCATACACTGCCTTAGCATTGAAAGCCATGTCAAGACACTTCAGGTGTTTGAAAGATGCAATTACGGGTCAGCTTCAGGTCACGATCAAGGCGTTGGGGGAGAAAGGGTCAGTTGTTCCTGGTACAAGCAGGGGAGAAACACCAAGGTTGGGATTTCTAGAACGAAGCATACGACAACAGCGCGCATTTCACCACTTAGGATTGATGGAGCAGCACCCTTGGCGACCGCAGAGAGGACTTCCTGAACGCTCTGTTTCTGTTCTTCGTGCATGGTTGTTTGAGCATTTTCTGCACCCGTAAGTTCTCAGCGCATCATGTGTATTAATCCTTTCGTTACTTCTCTTGATTCTGAGAATATTAACAGCTAAACTGTGGTTCTCTGTGATACTATCTCAGGTATCCAACTGATGCAGATAAGCATATATTGGCTAAGCAAACTGGCCTTACAAGAAGTCAGGTATGGGCAACATTCATGCTAGAACCTGAACCTCTTTTTGCACTACAGAGAACCCAATACATCTTGATGTTATGGATTTGTTGAACAATATGCAATTTCACAATGAAAACATTTTAACTATAATATATAATAATTTTATTCAATTGTTATAAATTTTGGGAAAAAACATCACTGCTTAATTGTCATAATGTTTTTAAACCTGTCTATCTGTATCTGGTTATATATCAATTATTGATCAGAAGGTGATAATAAAAATTGGAACTTAAGTCTTGAGTAGAAGGTTATAATAAAAATCGGCAAAATATATCATCTGTTTAGTTTTCATTATGTTTTGGAACTTTACAAATTGCATCTGTTTTACTTTACAGTCTGGTAAAACTTGGTTAATGTATATGGTGCTCTTTCCATTTTGTAGGGAGAAATGAGTTATGGTGCAATGTAGGTGTAAAGGAATTTATATATAAATTGTTTATTCATTTAATGTTTTGATTTCTCTATGTTAAATCCTACTGATTAGATAACTGAAAGTTATTTTAAATTTAATATTTATGTATTTTTTTAATAAGTTGTAAACGTAAATATGATTTTAATTTAAAACTAAAAATAAAATATAATTTAAAAATTATTTTGCTGATTAAAAATTTGTTTTCATTAAAATAAGAATATTTTTTTATAATAAAAAAATAAATTTTTCACATAAATATTTTATTTATTTATATTTAATTTACATTTGAATTCCAATTAATTTGAGAATCACTCTCTTCCTACGGCAGATTTAATATTAAATTATATTAATATATCTAAATTTATCTATATATATATATATATATAAATTTTTTGGCCATCTCTATAAAATATTATGTGCAACAGGTGAAAATCAAAGTTTAAATTTCCAATAAACAAACAACAAAAAACTAACAAAAATTTTTAAATTATTAAAATTATATTTATTTAAATTTTATTATACATCTACATTAATATAACTAGCTATTTAATGAGACATCTACATTAAATTTTTAAATTTTATTGAGTTTTTAATATCAAATGTCTTTAGTTTTAATTTTTAGTTGTTTGTAAAAAGATTTAATTTTTAGTTGTTTGTAAAAAGAATATAGATGTTTGGTTTTTTAACATTTGTAAGTTGTTTGTAAAAAAGAATATAGATGTTTTGGTTTATTTTTTTAGTATTTATAAAATATGAATGTAAACTGTTTTTTGGTTTGGTTACATTTAATTTTTATTAAATTTATTTCTTTATATGGAAAGATCTTCTATTAAAATAATAAAAAAATAAATAATTTTAAAAAATGTTTAAACATATTAGATTTTCACTCTTACGTTATTTAATAAAGTTTAAAATGAAATCACAATTTAACTCAACTTCAAATTCATTTTAAATATTAAGGAATGGAAAATTTCCCTGGTAAGAATATTTGTTTCAATAAGAATATTTTTTTTTACTTTTATATTTCATAAAATGTCATTTTCTCTCCAATCTCCTAAAACTTCCCTATTAGTATATACATTTTTTCTCATATTTTTCTGGCCAAGATTCTGCTAAAGCTTCTTTACTGCCTCTTAGCCTATTTGTACTGGTTAATGCTGCAGGATAACCTATTTTTTAATGATCCATATCAGAACACCGTCCTTCCATTATGCATGTTATATGTCTGGTCCCATTAAGTCGACAGTGATGAAGAGAAGTCAAGTAATATTGGTTAATTTGCGTTTGCAGGTATCAAATTGGTTTATTAATGCCAGGGTTAGACTATGGAAGCCCATGGTGGAGGAGATGTACATGGAAGAACTCAAGGAAGAAAAAGTGGACCAAGTTACACACAATTCTGAAGCTGAAAGATCCGCTGGAACAAACAATGATGAAAAGACCATGTTTACCAGTGGTGAACCAGGCAACAAATGTACTGCCAATTCTGAAGAAGCAGCTTTCAAGCTTGATCACAGCAGCAGCACAACATCCCAGACTGCCCAAGCAGAAATCAGCTCTGGTAATGTGACATTACACCTGCAATCGAAGGATCCAGAGATGGCAGTGGCTCGGGAGACTAATTCCGAACCTCTAAATTCTTCCATGAATACTTCCCACGTGGGTGACATCAAAGTCGACGAAGCTCCTGGGTACAATATATTTGACCAAGACAAGGGATTCAGAAACGAATTGTACGCAGGAAAATACCAAACAGCTGATCATTCTGGAATGGCTGTTGATTTTTCCTCTTACAATAATTCTACAGCAAGCACTTCTGTGGCTGCATATTCCCATGGGGATTTGAACCCTAGACATTTTCCTAGTAGTGGTGTGTCTCTCACATTAGGTCTACGCCACAGCGGAGGCCTTTCATATAATCCATTGAGCGAGCAGAAGTACGATAATAATATTTATTTCTCCAGAGTTCACGATGATGCTGATCCCAACAATCAGTACAGTATGCTTGACAATGAAGTCAGTCCAGGAAATGGGTTCATGCAGGAACAGGATCTACAATACAGGAACTATATTGTCAATGGAAGCAGGCTGTTGCATGATTTTGTGGGCTAGTCAACCAAGGATTATGATCATAAGGTGAGATTTGTTCAGATTCATGATGGAGACATTGGTCAAATTTTCCGTAGCTATTTCCTCTATCCAGAGCCAAATTTCTGCCCTGAAAAATAATAATTTTAACTTCTCCAATTTTCCCCATAGCTTTTGTATAAACCAGGTGTAGCATTGTAATAGAAAAAACATTAACAAGCAACGACGTTGGAGGTGGGAAGAATAGTACAGATATATTGCTACATCTGATTTACAGGGAGAAATCAACATTCTTATTAAATAATTATATGTAATTTGAAACAAAATTATATTATATGTCTTCTCTGTATAAACGATGCAAACAGATAACCTAGCTCCCTGTTGTATAGTTCTGGTATAATTGATTAAATCCTTTCATGATACTTGTTTCATAAAATTAGGGTTCAGTTCATGTGGTTTTACTTTTAGATTTTTTTTTTTCCCTTTGGAAGCCAAAGAATTGTTCCCATCATCTTTTTGAGAGTGTCAAATGTTTTGCTTATTGTTGGTCTGTTTTACTATTTGTTTGTTTTGCTGTATATATTGCAGGATTCCCCATGGAAGATGTTGGTTGTTATTTTAGAGCTGGTTGCTAATTTGTTTTACCGTTTAATTTCTTGGACATATTCCATGATTGCCAATGGAAGACCGTACCTTGCATTGATTAGGGCCTTGGAGATATCCGTAGATCCAAAAAAGAGGCATGCATGTTTGTCTATGGAGGGTTTTCTCATTAACCATAGTCCATTTGAAAGTCCTCTGAGAACAGGCTGGATGTCCTTTCTTGTCCCGGGAAACGGTGGTTGTAAGGTACGTTAACTCCCCATTCTGTCCAAATGGCAAGAGCTTATTCTGAAGTAGGGCAATAATATCATGGAACCACTCCTTGTGCATATTTTTCTTTGTACGAGAACTGGGGATTTGTATTATAACAGGTAAATCGTACTGTTTTTCTTTGTACGAGAACTGGGGATTTGTATTATAACAGGTAAATCGTACTGTAGTTTACAATAGAAATGGTTGTAGATTCTTTACAATTTTAATCAAGCAAATATGTTTAGATTTACTATTGTATTCGACTGATCTCACACAATTGGCACTCTAGATCATTATTCTCTCAAAAATATACATCCTTATTGAACTGAGGCTGTCTAGATCATTATTTAGTATGTAGTCGAAAATATACATTTTTATTGAACTTGGGATGTACAAATTTTCCAATTCAATACTTCACACACAGATTATATCTTTACACAGATTATATCTAATGCATAGGATTTGGTGTGTGTCGATCTACATCCATGTCTTTAACTTAACCACGCTTTAATTGATACTTTAATAAGTTGAGAATTATATTAATTACTTAGGAGTTTACAATATTTAATTAATTAATAATATATATTTAAATTTAAATTGTGAATATTTATTTTCTTGGTATTAGATAATGTATTGGGTATATAATATTTGTTCATTAATTATATATATAATACTTATTATGTAATTTAATAGAATAATAAAAGGTAATATTCAAATAAATAATATGGAAATATTTAAATGTAGAATATTCAATTAGATATATTTTTTATTGAATAAAATAAGAATATTTTAAAAGATATAAAATGTTTATTTCACTTTTAACATTTAAGACTTTCTATCACTCATGTGCATTTAAAATGATATAACTTAAATTTAATTTTAAAAACATAATACAATGTTTTTTTTAAAATCTTTGTTCCCATCAAATATATTGTGGAGTTAGGTCACCACATTCCATATGACTAATATAGTGCAAACTTTGTCTTGTACATATTAACATAATCTTAGATACCCTCTTTACATGAAATTATTGGATACTAGCACTACATACATATAATATACAATAATAGACATACATATATTATTGTATGTATATACATATAATATACAGAAAGTCATGGTGCAATAGTGCCTATAGTTGAGAGCAAAGTACCATGTCAACTACTAGTTGGTATAATTCATTATCAAACATAAATGTTTTAAGTATACTTGTATATGTTGTAAATTATGGGTATTTTCTATGCTAAATTTGTTGAACATATGTCTCATGAGCATTTGTAGCTTTTTATGTTATTATAAATAAATAATGCACAAATTTGCATGCCATTTGCATATTTGCATCATATGATGAGGTATAATTTATTTATGGTATCAAAGTGGTGAATTAATGAGTGAATTTAGAGGGAAATTGTGAAATTTCCCTATTTCCTTATCATCTCACCTAGTTAGGTATGTTATTTCCTTATCATCTCACCTAGTTAGATATGTTATATGATAAAAACTAAAATTATTTTATATTTCATAAATGGAAACATATTTCAACTAGTTAGGTATGTTATATGATAAAAACTAAAATTATTTTAAATTTCATAAAGGGAAACACATTTCAAAAGTGAAGAATCTGTAAGTTTTCAACTAGTTTTCAAAGAAAATGGGGACTTTATTTTCAAGGGGAGAGGTTTGCATAGGAAAATTAATTTCTTAAAGAGAATTATTATGAAAATATGTATTATGAAATTTCCTTGAAGCAATCATGATGCTAAGTAGGTATAAGTAGTTGTAGTGGAACATACAAGAAAAAGTTGAACATAACATGAACATATTCTAGAAAGATTTAGTCAATTGAGAAATTTTTATAATATCATGGTAATATAAAAGTTAATTATAAATGATGCCCTCAGGGACCGTGGAATTCGATTCTTGTGAATGATTTTGGATTGGATGTTTATTTTTGATGACTAAGTAACAACATTTTCCTTTGGAGAAGAATATGTAGAGGATTTTCATCATATGATATCATAGAAGTGAGGTTAAAAATTAATTTTTTCTTACAACTTATGTTATATGACAAGTTTAAGTAAAATACTAAATATTGTTTTTTCATGTTATTAATTTCTATATAAGATAAAAGATATTTGTAAAAGATAGATTATATGATTAATATGGCATAATAGATAAAAAGGTTAAAGATGGATAGGTAAGGAAATTTCATCATTAATAAAATTCCTTAAACTAATTTCTATA
>APFE031153821.1:89573-100766 GCA_000404065.3 Pinus taeda | reverse complement strand
TACATTCATCTTACATCTAGATCTCAATAGATTTTAAGTTGATCTAGATTGATCTAGATTTACTTCATTAATAGTAAATTAATGTGTAAGAATTTTTTTTGCATATTTAAAATTATTTGATAACATTGATTTCAATATTGTGTCCAATATTTATATTAATCATTTTAATGATAATTAATTATAGAGTAGAATACAGTAAAAGATAATATATTTTCTTCAATATAAGAAAATTAGGAAACTAACTAAACAAATATTAATATTCCGTTATTAATTTTGTGAAGTTGTTTGGAACGTATTCTATTTACAAATTCCCATGAAATTCTTGTTAAATAGATCCATTGAATATTGTTATATCATCCATATTTATAGTGAGTGTTTGAATATATTCTATTAAAAATATCATATTAATATCAATATTTATATTAAGGTAATAAAAATTTATCATATTTAAACTCATGAATAATATAAATGAGTGAAAATTTCTTACTGTGTTCTTATTATTAACCATTTAATAAATAATATATAATATATTATTATTATTATTATTATATGATTTTAAATTATTGGCTCATTAATATAATTATAAATATTATATATGTATTACTATAGTGATTTTAATTATTTACACTAATTACTTTTTAAGCGTTGAGTATAAGCTATTATTCTAGCACATTATTGGAACCACTTTCAAGTATAAAAGAAAAAATATTAATGGATTTTTCAAAAGAAAAAAAATATACTTATGAAACATCTCTACCTAATCTCATGGTGTTTCCTCAAGCATACCAAGTATAGTTTCCACACTAATTTATTTATTTTGGGATTTTGGAAATGATTTTTCTTTATCATCCATGTCCAAAATATGATATTAATTGGAATAGATTCAAGTTTTATGCCAATGGATTTGTTGTCCAATATTGTTATAATATTTTTCATTATATCTCTTTAAAATAGGCTTCCGCAGTTTTACCTTTACATGAACAAACTTGATTTCGTCATCCTATAAAATATTTCAGGAAGATATCTCAATCCAAAGCATCTACCCTTAATCATAATTTCCTAATATTACTAGTAGCATCTTTCATTTCTCAAAATCAGTCATAACATTGAACATTAGCATGAGTCCAACATTTATTGACTTATTTGTCACATTATCAAAATCTCAAATCCATAATACTTGAGATCACATGGAGAAGATTATAATTAGCATCAAAATTTAACTTGTCTTGCATGAGAAATGATTAGAACATGAATTAATTCCATCCACTACTATATCATCATTGTAGATTTCATCTAATGTATTGAGGACTCTTTCTCGATACTCCTATCATTTTTTTAATTCTTCTATAGCGATCAATGAATCTTCATTGTTGATAGTGTCATTCCACATTTTTATGTATGTGTGAGGTCATATTATAGAACCCCAAAGCTTGGGTTTGTAAATATTTCTTCCATCTAACATGGTATTATTTGAATGAAAATTTTATTTGATTTCTTGGCATTTTTGCATCTACAAGATTATTTTTTGTTATATATACTTCTTTACTTCAAAAGAAAAATGTACATTGTTCCTAAGTAGCATATACAAATCTAGCTTAAAATATATATATAAAAACAGTTGGAGTAAGCTAATTAATAACAAGGAAATTTAATTGTTAATCAAATTTATGAGAATGAAGTTAGAAATGAGATAGGAAGTACCACCTACCTTGAGTTGAGTTGATGGTGAGATTCATAAATTTCATCCCTTGTGTTTCATTTGAGCTAAACTAAATTTTCAACCTAGCCAACTAGAAATACCCTACCCAGCTTCCTAACCCCAAGAAACCTCCACAGGTTCCCTAGTCATTCATGCGCAAGCACAAAACCATATCTCTCTCACCTACTTCATTGTCACCAAGTTAAAGAGCCTTAGGTTTTCAAATCATTCATACAACTAGACTCCGCCATATAATAGTTACATAATAGAATAATGCATTCTCAAAATTCTATCGAAAATCAATGGATTACATAAATTTTTCTTGAGAAAATAAAATATTAATTTATTTATCCCAAAGAGGAACAAAGTTACACTTTGTATATGCTAAATGCATTTGAGAAACCGCCTCACAACAAAACAATAAAGTCGAAATTCCAAGTAATAAATAGGTACAAAGGATTGCCAAGAACCCCAAAAAGGAGTAAAAAAAACCAGAATAAACCTAAAAGGGTCCATAAAAATATAAGCCAAAAAACCCAGCAAATATGTTGACTAATGAACTAGCCAAAACTTGGCATGAGCCACCGAGTAAGCCCTAAAAAATAATCCCAAAGCATGCCTCCATAAAAAAATCAAGCAGAAGCCCAGTAAGAACCTCATGGAAAAACATGTACGTAATGACATGTGAGTGATCACCGAAAAAATAAGCACAATAACACAAAATGGAAGAGACATGAAATAAGGACTAGCGGTAGGGAGGCCACCACAAACAAGCCCACCCACTGAACTCCTCACATGCAATCGAGAACCACACGGAAAACCATGAAAACCCTGCACCAGAACCACACTTGACAGAATAGGGAAAATGTTGATAAAATACCCAGCAGTGGTAGCAGCAAGCAAATGATAACACTGAGGAACATCATCAAACCCATTCGGCTATAAAGAGTTTAATGTGCATATACATAAGTTGTGCATATATGAAATATGGATATGTATATAGACAACTTATGTATATGTACATAGATATGTAAGTGTGCATATATGAAAGTCACACATATGCATAAATAAAATTTCATTTATAAAAGTTAACTTCAATATATGTGTTGGCATATGTATGTGCATATACAAAAGTTCACATATATGGAAGATTTATTTTTTATATGTACAGTTTGCATATATGAACATAGATCTGTAAGTACATAGATACAGGTTGGATTTCCTATATTCACATGTATTCTTCATGTGCAAGGATTTTGTATATGCATGCTTCCATATTGATGTGCATATACAAAAGTTGCACATATATGGAAGTCTTATTTTGTATATGCACATCTTTTTGTGTGAGTGTATATATATATATATATACATATATACATATACATATACATATATGGAAGTTGCACATATGCATAAATGAATTTGAATGTATGAAAGATGAATTTCACATATGTGTGAGTATATAGCCCCTATGATGCCCAAGTGACTGTGTATTGTTTGAGTGAGGATGCAAATGGAAGAATAAGAATGAGTTTATTCTCAATCACAAATAAAATATGGCAAAAAAAATGTCAATTTTAATCCTAGTAATGCATTTCTGTATTTGAGTAACTCTCGTATATGGGCACTTCTAAATCTATGTGCATATATGGAAGTTGCGCATATATGAAAGCCATCTTCCGTATATGTGCAGCTTCTATATATGTACATAATTATGGAAGTAAGCATATATACACACAGATTTTGGTTCCATATGGATTATGTATATGCATGCTTCCATATCTTTGTGCATATACAAAAATTGTCTTCCATATATGCACAACTTTTGTATATATCATGGCTCTTACATCAGCACATCCAATGTTTTTTTTGTCTCTATTATTTATCCACTCCATTTATTTCTTAAGGTGTGCATTCTGATATGGTAAGGTTTCTAATGTCTCTAAGTGTAATTGGATATGTACTATGCATATGTTCAAAATTAATCACCCTTATGTTACGTCACTTATATGCTTGTGAAGGTTTGAATGACTTACCAACTTATATGTAGACGCACCTTGGTTAATTTTATATGTTTGATTACCTGCTACCCTAAGTCTAAGCCCATGGTGTGTTTTGGTAAGCCTAAGGGTTCAATGCATATCAATTCTATTTATGTCCATGGTTTTACTCTTGCTACTGTTCTCTCCTATGATTAGCGATGGTTGCAGCTGGGGTATGATGAGTCCCATCCTACATTGGCCACCTCAAGCCATTCACGTGGTCAGTTGTGTGGGCTATGGTTTTGTGCATCAGTGGAGATTGGTTTGGCCACAGATCAATAGTGGTGGCACCTTGTAGAAATCCTAAATCAATTTTACCATAACCTACCTCCTCCCTTGCTCATTGTGACCACCACTTTGCCTCATACTCTACTACACTCTGCCTTTTGAACCTTAGTGGAACCTGGCTCTTTCCAGCACCCATTGCAGTGCCTTCATTCCATGCTTGAACTGCATTCTTCCATGAGCTTGTGCCGTTGCATAATATTTTTGTTGAGAGGGAATGGTTATTCCTCTATGTTACTTCCGGTGCCAAGAAGGTTTTTCATAAACATTGCCTCCTCGTCTTGCTCGTTTCTAATTTTAGAGTGGTTCTCTCTCTTCCTATAACGACCTGATGAGACCAACAATTCCTCCATTATGCCTCAACAGTAAGGTGTATCATTTTGGTTTATGTGTATAGTTATTTGCTTACAATAGAGGATTGTGATAATGAATTTTGGGCTTTTCATGTTTGCAGGGGAATCTTCCTTTCAAGACATGGAATATGGCATCTATTACTCATTGCAAGCCTTCACCAGTGAGGTTTCTCTTAGTAGCACCAAAAGTCAAGGGTCTACTTGAAAGCTCTCCCAGGTAATCAGCTGTGGACTTAATATGTTTCAGATGTTAACCTAAGAGGGGTTTTTTTGATAGTCCTCACGAATTTGTTGCTGATCTAGTTTCCCTTTCTTTGTTGGGGATTTCATTCCGTGAATGGGCAAATGACTCCATCTCCCTCAATCCACCAAGTAATTATTTCTATCCCAACCAGTATTTTTAGGAATAATTTCTACAGTTTTGGGTATGAGTGAGGATTCCAATGTGTATCGACTTTATCTACTTGTGGCTTGTAGTTGTGTAGGTACTTGAGTGAACCTTTAGGATAATCTATCTATGGCTTACTCCATTTCCAACATGCACCCTCATTAACGAGTTTATTTCTTAATGCTACTTTCCAAGTCTTTTGCATCTCCATTTTTATAACTATGGGTGATGGATTACCATGCCTATGATTTCTAGGTTGATTACAATGACTTTAGAAAATGGAACGTTGTTTCATCCTATGCTATTAGCTAAATGTTCTTGAACTATATTTATTATTGTTTCTAGTCTATAAGTGTTGAAGTGCATATGAATATGTTGTATCCATAGGCTTGGTCACTGCATGATCCTCTATTTTGTCCTAAAGAACAATTACAGAGTCCCTAAGAGGCACCATTTATATTTATATGGATATTTGCTCTTACTATTCTCTTTTAATCAATTATTAGTTGTCCTTATGGATGATGTGAGCCATCCGTGTGAATGTAGCCACTGGCTTATTTTAATTAGTTAAATTATCAGGACATAGGCTACTTATCATTTTAGATTTTGAACTAGTTCATGGATGTAGGATCTTTAGAGGGTAAGGTTCACTTCAAATATAGTAATAGAGATAATATATAGATATAGATATATATATATATATATAGTATATATAATATATAAAAGGAAATTTTGTCACTATTTTTTCTGAATATGCTATGTGAATGTTGTAATGTTGTAGCACACCTATATATAGGCTGCAAATTCCATTTAAAGAAATACTAGCCCCACGTATTGATTTTCCTGTGATTTATTCGACTTTTGGTTATTGCTTTGTTTCATTTGAAGGTATTCATATTTTTTGTCTTGCATTATTCGCTCTATTTTAGTTTGATAAATAGAAGGTGTTGAAATATGGCTATTTTAACCCTCTGCAATATTGCTACATCTTCATGATCTTCTTTTCTGCTTAGCTTATCTTAGGTACTCAATTTAGTTAAGCAGCTAGAAGAAATTAACTTACTTATATGGTTTTGATGTAAGAGTTATGATTGTTCATCATATGTGATGGTTTTCCTTAAGCACATATATATTATTTCTCTATTTCACAACTATAAGTACTAAGAATTTGATGCATATGCCTCCAATGTTTAATTTCCAATTATTTGTTTTATGTGTAAAAATAGATATAAATATGAACTATGTCATGGCATGCATATGAAAAAGTCTTATGTTCACAGTTTCATGAAATTTCACATGATAATATACATGTAGTAAGGTATTTTCTACTTTACTCTTATAATTTCGTTCATTAAATCTGGAAATTAATAATACTCTTTTTTCATAACTAGGAATTTCACTTTTCGTGTCAGATTAATTAGTGTCCTATCTCACTAATAGGATTATTGACTAGTACTCCACCTTTATGGTAATATCAATCGAGTTCTTCCATAGCCTAGACAAAAGATCGATTATTCCACAATTACAATAACCTTTCCTACTACACAACAAATACAACAAAAATTTATTGTTTTCAATCAAGTAAAATATAAAATTCCATTCATCTTCCATGTGCATGCAAATGAACATCTCCTATACTTAATTTCTACGCTACATAAAATCCTAGCATTCGAATTTCATAATAACAATCCATAGATTTTCATTAACCAAATAACTAGTAATTACAAGCTAACCATGTGTTACTGATGGAATTCCTTTGGTGCTGGAACCATTGTCTTCCACCCAACCATAGAACTGTGTCTTCGCAGTTCACCCCGAAGCTGAGTTTTCCTATCCAAGACATCAACAACATGTTGATTCTTACAATAGGAATTTTTATGTTTTCTTTCCATGTGAGATTTTTCTTAAAGCAACATCCAGCTTTATGGGATTTTTCCCTTTGTTCCAAAAGCTTGAATTTTATCTTTATTTGTCTTTTATGCCAATCTTAACTTAGCATTTATCTTGAGCTAGGTTCTCAAGGGACCATTATCTCCCACCCACTAAGCTTATCCATAATCCTTCTATATTCTAATCATGGAAAGTTTATTATGATATACTTTTTTCTACCAGTGTTCCATTTCCAATAAATTCAAATTTATTTCATATTTAAAAACATTTATAACATCATCATCGTATGGCAGACATCACCATTACTCTTTTTTAATAAAATGGAAAAGCACTAACGTTTTTCAATCGCGGAGTGGTATTACATTGTCCTCCCCTTTTATTTACACTGTCCTCGGTATTTAAATTTCATCTTTTCCTAAGATGAAAACAATGCTGGGTTTTTTCCTTGCATTTCATTTATTGTTCCCACGTGGTCTCGTCAAAAGTGAAGTGCCTCCACTGCACCTTAACCTGAGTGACGGCTTGATTTTGGAGCCACTTCTTTCTCCTATCTAGAATGCAGAGTGGTTCTGGTAGGAAATCGCCTTCGGGTTCCACGTGTAGCATTTTCAAATCAATTATATGAGTACGATCATGTACATATATTTAAAAAAAAAAATACATGAAAGACATTATGAACTTTAATGTGACTAGGAAAAGCTAATTCATAAGCTACAAGACTGACTCGATCCAAAACTTCAAATGGTCCACAAAACTGTGGAGATAGTTTTGGACAAGTTCCTATATGCAGAGTGTTCTTCTAGGGTTTCACTCTCAAATACACATGATCCCAAATTTTAATTTCCTTATGTGTGTCTTCTTTGAAATGTGTAACTCTTTTGGCAGTCCTACGCTTCTTTAATATTCTGCTGAATTCTACGCACTGTTTGTTCCATTTCCTACAATAAATCCTGCCCCAAAATCAATTTTTCCTTTGGTTGACTCCAGATTATGGGTGTTTGGAATTTCTTATCATACAGTGCCTTCAAGGGATTCATTTTGATGTAGCTCTGGTAGCTATTGTTTTATGAAAATTTTGTGAAATGTAGGAATTCCTCCCACTGGGTAGGCTTATCCATGACATACATTATGAGAATATCATCCAGGATCTGGTTGACTCTTTTGGTCTGTCCATCCATTTGAGGATGGTAGGCGGTGCTGAAATTTAACTTCGTATTGATACTTCTGAATAGGGCTCTCCAAAAACTTACGGTAGATTATTTCCTTCATAAACACATTGGAAATTTCAGCAATGTCGAAGGTAGATTATACAGGTATGAAATGGTCATCTTTGCTAAGCGTGCCCACTACTAGCATGATGGAGTCATGTTGTCTTTCTGTCTAATGTAACCTTGTGATAAAATCTAGTGATACTATCTTCCATTTCCATTCTGGCATGGGTAGCAGACTCAGGCACCCAGTAGGGTGCTGATGTTCCATCTTAACTTGTTGGCATTCTATATACTTTGCTAAGTACTCGACCACTTATTTTTTTCATTCCTAGCCAAAAGAAACTTTTCCTTAATGTTGTGACCATGTTTTAGTATCTCAGATGTCATGCAAATGGTTTTTTATGATTCTCGTTTACTAGAATTTCCTTTAGTTATGGAACATTGGGTATATATAGCTTTCCAATGTACGCCAATAAGTTTTCCTCATTTTCTGCATACTCCGGTATATGAGCTTGCTGCATTTTTTTTGCATTTCGAAGTATTTGAAATCCTTATGCATAGATTTTTTAATTTTTTCCAGAAAGTTTGTTTTTCCTTCCCTTTCATATTCTTAATCTCAAAGTAAAATTTGCTCAGGAATTCCATCCATCAAGCTTGTTTAGTATTAAGATCGGGTTGACTGAAAATTAATTTAAACTTAAATGATCTGTTAGCAGTGTGAATTTTTTGCCCAACAAATAATGTCTCCACATTTTTAGGGCATATATAACAACTACTAATTCCATATTGTACATAGCATATTTTGTCTCATGTCCTTTTAACTTCCATGACTTGTATGCTATTACAGAATTTTCTTGTAACAAAAATCCTCATAGCCCCTCCAAACATGCATCTGTACACGCAATAAACTCTTTGTTTAAATCTATGAGTTTCGGAATAGGAGAGGTAGTCAATAAATACTTTAGTTTATCAAAACTTGACTGACAGCCAGTTGTCCATTCAAATTTTACTCCCTTTTTATGCAGCGATGTGATAGGGTAAACTATGTTTGAAAAGTCTTTAATAAACTTGTGGTAATATGCTGCAAGCCCCATAAATGACCATACAGTAGCTACATCTTGAGGTATATGAGAACTTACCATGGTCTTTACTTTATCAGGATCCACTGCTAATCCCTCCTTTGAGATGATATGCCCAAGATATTGAATTTTGGGCTTATAAAATTCACACTTACTATATTTGTCATATAATTTTATTTCTCTTAAGGTTTGTAGCACCAACCTTAAGTGCTCCTTGTGATCCTCCTCATTTTGAGAATATACCAAAATGTCATCAATGAATACCAAAGCAAATTTGTCTAAATACTTGTTGAGTACACTATTCATTAGACACATGAAAGTCGCAAGAGCATTAGTTAGGCCAAACAGTAACATGATGAACTCATAGCATTTGTATATGGTTCTACAGGTTGTCTTATAAATGTGTTGATTTTTTATCCTCAACTGATGGTATCCTGTTCTCAGATCATTTTTTGAGAAAATGGTTGCTCCCCTTACCTAATCAAATAGATCATCAATGCAGGGTTCTGGGTATTTATTCTTGATAGTCATTTTGTTTGACTAACGATAATCAATATACATCCGAAACATACATCCTTTTTCTTAACAAAGAGTAATGGTGCTACCCAGAGTGACACTGTAGGTTTTAACCGTGTACAGAAATTACCTGCATACGAATTCTAAAACACAGAAAATAATCAATGCAAGAGAATAACACATAAAACACATATACATAGAGATTTCCCCTGGATCCCAAAACCAAGACTACCAACTTGATTTAAAATTATGTTCATTTCAATGTTATAATACATATTTATACATGCCGAAGCATCATTGCATCCAATACCATGGACCGAAAACCATCGCGTCCAAAAAACATGTGCGAAAACCATAAACAAAACCATAGGTGGGTCCACCCAACCTAACATAGGGTCCATTATGGGTACCCCTCAAACCCCATATTAACTACGTGGAAAAAATATAACACAACCCAACATTCTCCGACTTCTTGTTTTCTTTCCACAAGGGGCCACAGGAGAGCTTAGTCATTCTTCCAGACCTCAAACATGCATTGTTTCTCTACACCAGGAGAACTTCTTAGAGCTCACAGATTTTTCCAATGCATCTGCAGTATTCTTCAAAGTGTCCATCTTTAACAGCAACACCTTTTTGTCTTCTATCATATCCCTCACAAAGTGATACTGAACATCAATGTGCTTTGTCTTTGAATGATAAGCAGGGTTCTTTGCAAGGAAAATTGCACTTTGGTTGTCATAATCTATCCTTATAGCTCCCTGTACTAACTCCATACTTGAGCATAATCTCTGCAACCAAACTGCTTCCTTGTTTGCATGAGTGGCTACCATGTATTCTACCTTTGTAGTTGATAGTGCCACTACGGATTGTTTCTTACTCATCCAACTGACTGCACCTTCAAATAGGTTAAAAACATACCCACTTGTAGATATTCTCTGATCCAAATATCCAGCCTAGTCTGCTCTGCATCAACAAAGTCACGGACATCCAAAACTCTGTCCAATCCTGGTCTTCCTTGGTAGCACAAACCATAATTAGTAGTGTGACGCAAATACCTAAAAACCTGCTTCACTACTGTCCAATGCTCCTTCCCTGGTTTTGACATAAACCTGCTCAATACTCCCAGTACATGTGTAATGTCTGGTCTAGTACAGACCATTGCATACATTAGGCTATCGACTACACTTGCATATGGAACATGGGATGTATCCTCTTCCTCTTCTTCTATCTTGGGACATTGTTCAATAGATAACTGTACACCTACAGGAATAGAAACCTTCACCGATTTACTATCTTGCATCTTAAATCTCTGCAGTATTGTCTCAACATACTTCCTCTGGTTTAACCATAGCTTCCTCTTTTCCCAATCTCTTTTAATTTCCATGTCCAAAATATAGTTTGCAGCACCAAGATCTTTTATGTCGAATATCGAGGACAATTGGGTCTTCAAATCCTAGATAATTTCATTGTCATTTCCAACCAACAACGTATCATCCACATACAAGACCAAATAAATAACACGGTCACCAGTTAATTTAAAATACGCACAATGATCTGCTTTGCTTCTGGTGAAGCCAAGTCCCTGTATAAATGTATCGAATTTCTGATACACATTCTTGGTGACTATTTTAACCCATACAAAGACTTCTTTAACTTGCATACCAGTTCTTTCTTACCCTTCACCGCAAAGCCTTCAGGTTGCTTCATGTAGATCTCCTCTTCTAGATCCC
>APFE031153821.1:78953-89536 GCA_000404065.3 Pinus taeda | reverse complement strand
TAGATCTCCTCTTCTAGATCCCCATGAAGAAATGTTGTCTTCACATCCATCTGTTCTACCTCAAAATCAAAAGCAGTATCAACAGATAAAAGTAATCTAATAGAAGTTACCTTGGCAACAAGAGCAAAAATATCACCAAAATCAATTCACGGCACCTGGGAATAACATTTTGCTACCAACTGAGATTTGTATTTCTCCACCTTTCCTTCTGTATTTTTCTTCTTCTTGAACACCCATTTGTTGCCAATGGGTTTCCTTCCAACCGGCAACTCCACCAAATCCCAAGCCTCATTTTTGTGCAAAGATGCCATTTCATCAACCATGGCCTCTTTCCAAAGTTTTCCATCCTTTGAATCTACTCCTTCCTTCACAGTCCTGGGACCATCATCAGTAATAGATAAAGCAAAATTTGAATAGAAAGTAGATGGACTATACCTTTCTGGCTACCTTCTTTCTCGAACTGATCTTCTCACACATGGATTTTGTGGCTCTTCATCTTCTGATTCCTCCTCTACTGTAGAGTTTGATTCTTCCTTCATTAGCTCAAACTCTATCTTCTTAGGTTCCTGTTGAAGCCCCGAAAATTTGGTCTACAACAAGGTGGATACCCGCCCGGTCCGGACCTTGGTTAGCAGCTCCTTATTCATTTGGTATATAGCGGGTCCAACTGCGAATATGGGACCAGTTTCCCAATTTATGAGTGTGTGTGTGTAGAATTTGATGTTTCTAATCTAACGAATCCTAATTAATATGTTCTAATTCTAACTTTAATCTAGTGCTATGCTATTGTATTCTAATAAGTAGAAAACATCTAAGTCTATACTAACCCGGGCTGTAATTATTCTATTATGCGATCTAAAAAGATTTCAAATAACAACTGGTAATAAAGATCATTCAACTATTATGAGAAAAGAATTCAATAAAGATGAACCACTTCGTATAAAAAGTTAGACAAAACAGTTGTGAAAAACATATCGCATAATGAGCTATTCACACATTAAGAATAAATAAATAGCTATCACTGTACAAAAGTTCCAAATGATAACTCAGGCATTCACGCATTAATATATAAACAACTAAAACTGAATATCACTTTAACTCATAAGCAGAAATGGTTAAGATATAAAAGTATTATTTATAACTAGTCCTACTCATGAGCTTCAAGTGACAATGATTTATCTCTCCTTGATCTAACGTCCACTAAGAGTACAGAAGTGCAACATCAGTAGCAGATATTAAATTCAAACATTAACAAATCCTGTTCCATTCATTCATAAAAAACCTCCTCGGAGGGTGCAAAAGTGCATGTTTTGAGGACAAGTTTTTGACAAATTTCTGGACCCTTCTCTAAATGCATGGGAAGGGTTTAAATACTACTAACTAAAACTAAAAATAACTTATTACAAAAATTCAGGATGCAGTTTAAATGACCATCCTTTTTCTAAGAAAAAATAAAATAAAACTATTTCTAAAATTAAACCTAACATCTAACTATTTATGTATTTGCTCCTTAATATCGCAAGCATTCAACATTTGCCTGAGAAGAATTGGTTGACTGACTTCAGCTTATAATTATGCTGAGAGAACATAATTAGCAAGATCTGGCACCATATTTTTTGCAGAATTGATGACGTATTGGGGAATCATCTGTTGACTATGTGACTTTACCATGTATGTCTGGTATTATTCCCAATTTAACCTGATTAACCCTGAAATTTCTTCTCCCTTTTCTTTAGCTTTCTGTTTCTAGCATCGCCTCTTGCAATTTTTTGGGGTTTGCAGGTAACTGAGCAATTGGAAGCTTTCCTTTTTGAGAAATTTTCTCAGCGATGCGCGATTAGCGTTAGGCGCTAATCGCGCACCGGAAACTGCCTCTGTTTCTTGATTCGGGCTTCCTTGACATGTTTTTCACCTTTCGCGCGTTTTGGGAGATATAAAGCTCAAATTTTGTGAAGATAATGATTCCGCAAACTTTTTACTTGAGTCTTAAACTGTTCATTTCTATTATCAACATTGTCTGTGTATGTGAGAATTTGGGGCCTTGCCGCTATCTAGTGCAAGAATGAACGAGCTAACTCTATAACTGATGTTTTAGATGACCTTGATGGGCCTGTAGTAGCCGCAAATCCCATTACCTTAGGATTCTCTTCCTTAAGTAGATCAGGTGTGCGTTTCCAGATGAAATTTAGAGTCCTGCCTTTCTTCCTCATAGTTTCCTGCATACTGCTTTGTATAACCTTTTGTTCTTCGTTCCTACAGTTTACAAATGAGGTGAAAGTAATCATAAAAATAATGACAGGAAAGTTTTAAATGCCAAAGATATGCAAACACACGCCACTTTACTTGAACTGTATCTTCGATAAACACAAAACCATATTTTATTAACAACTAGCATATAACTCATTAATTAACATTAAAGCACGTGACCAGTTCTTGGTTTATGGAAAAAGTTTTTTCTTGAATATTGAGCCGATTCTGCGATGGAAAGATTCTGCGATTTGCATCATAGTATCGCAATATCATTTGAGCTTAATTGTAAGATCGCAGGATCACAATATCACAAGATCGCAATATCGTAAGATCGCAGGATCACAATATCGCAAGATCACAGGATCGCAATATCGCAAGATTGTAATATCGTTAAATCATGAGATGTATTTTAGCGATTTTGCAATATGCGATATGTGATATCGCATATCGGCGATTTTAAGGTCTTTCAATGTGAGTGCTTATTAATGTATGCGATGCGATGGAGTTTCGCATCGCAATCTCGTATTTTTAAAAATTTTGGATCATAAGAAGGCATCCTATTATTCTTTGCGCGATGCAATATTTCTTAAGGAGTGACTTTATCTTCTTCATCATGAAACTTAAGCCTTTTAGATTTTTCAAAGGTATTTTCCTAAGTTCATGATGGTAAGCTTTATCCAAAAGGAAATATAAGCACTAATTGATTTTTTTTAATTTTTGACTAAGGGTCCCCACTAATTTAGTACTAGCAATAACACTATATAAGGAGGGGGGTTTTTGGTGACCACAACAATTGGCGATTCACTTGGAAGAACCAGTTATCTCTGTTTTTCTATTGAATTTTTCTAAACTTCCAAAACAGAAATTTTTTCAGAAAGTTTAACTTTATTATGGAAAGATAAAGTACATTATTCTCTAACCTATCAATTACATTTTGTTTCAACTATTTTCAACTTTGATTATTTGCTCCCTCAAGCCATTCCTTTTATTTACATCAGTCATTACCTGGTCTGTAAAGATAAAACAAAGTCTTCTCTGTAAACCAGTTTTAAATATGCTCATTTTTCGTAGGTAGAGCCTCTGCTGCCAGCAGGCATTTATAGCCTCGACAGGGTTACCTGTTACCCAAAAATGATCTTGTATCCTACTTAAGGAAACCTACAACTCTCAAAGAAGAATCCACATCCACACTTATCGCTTTGATTTTATTTTGACTCTTAAAGAACAATGTCTTGGTTTGATAGCCAATTTATGACACAGCCATTCACTTGATTTATAACTTTGCTAAACAAGCTAGCTCGTGATGACACCCATTACCTTTTGATTGTAACAATCTTGAGTCATTTCCCTGTTGTGGTGTACAGTATTTGGAAAAGTTAGCAAGTTATAATATTTATGATTATGATAAGTCGGCTCATGATGAGACCTCTCATTCTTCAAGATGAAGTGTATCCTTCGATTGTTCCTCTGAAAGTCGTGATTTCCTTAGCAGGGAGGAAGTCATTGTTTCCTTAAGATAGCTCTGGACTACAATAGTAGAGTTTTTGGAAATAGTTGTTCTGCAGAGAATCTTTATTTTGTTCTTGATACCTTTCATTGCACTGATACAAAACAATTTCTTCACTAAAGGTTGTTTTCATCAAATTTTATGAAGTTGAAACTAGTATCATATCTAGGTTAGTGTCTTTAACTGTATCTTTCAATAATAAAGATCAATTTTCCAAAATATTTGCTATTTATACAAGCGAAAAATCAAAATCTGAAAGAGAATTGGTATCTTATTCGTAAATGCCTAATGTAACCATTCACAACTGGTTTTATTATGAAAAGAAAAACAATTACTCTACAAAATAGAAGAATAATCTTCTATGGAAAATATTTCTTGAGAATTTGTTCGTTAATAGGCAAAGAGTCTCTTTTACCTGCTAAATCCTATAACATAAATGTTGATGGACCTATGACTTCTACAATTTTAAAAGGACCAAGCCACATTCTTTGAAATTTTTTATGTTTCCCTTTCTCTTCATGAGCGTTGTCCCATTTTAAAACTAAATCTCCAATCTGAAAATCTTTTCTAGTCATTGTGTTTGAATCAAAAGAGGATTTTACCAGTG
Organism: Pinus taeda; assembly: GCA_000404065.3. NCBI lineage: Eukaryota > Viridiplantae > Streptophyta > Pinopsida > Pinales > Pinaceae > Pinus > Pinus taeda. The sequence continues at coordinate 85,172 of APFE031153821.1, read as the reverse complement.
CTTGATGATGAGCATGGGTTTTCTTAGCCTGTTCTTTTTGTTCTTCTAATTTGATTATTTCCATTTGTCTTAGCTGTAAGGAGGAAGTTGGTACTTCGTCAATGTATTGAACTAAAGACAAAGAGGGAATTGCTAAATGAGTCAAAAGAACCACTTCTTTCCCATAAACTAAATTAAAGGGAGAAGTGCCGATGGAAGATTTTTGCATTATTCGGTCTGCCCACAAAGCATATACTAAAGACTTATGCCAATTTTTATGATTTCGGTCAACTGTTCTTTTGATAATCCTGATTAGGTTTTTATTTGTAGACTTAGCTAACCCATTGCCCTGTGGGTAGTAATTGGCCGAATATTTAAGTTTGAATCCTCTTTTAAGTGCAAATTTAGTCATTGCATTTCCAGAAAAATATGATGCATTATCAAACATTAAAGCGGAAGGCAATCCAAACCTGGTTATTATAAATTGATCTATGAACTCAATGATATTTTCAACATTAGCCGTCTTGAGTGGAACTTCTTCTACCCACTTGGTAAACTAATCTGTTGCTGTAAGGATATATCTATGCTGCTTAGAAGAGTGAGGACCGATCTCACCTATTATGTCCAATCCCCACTGACTGAAAGGTTGCTCAATGTTAACTGGCTGTAGTGGCAAGGATGGCTTCTTTTGTCTCCCAGCAGTAGTTTGGCAGACTTGACATTTCCTCACGTAACTGTGTGAGTCTTTGAATAATGTGGGCCAGTAATAGCCTAAACGTAAGATTTTATGTGTAGTAGCATCTCCAGCATAATGTCTGCCTGTTGGCCCATCGTGGAGTTCCTGCAAAACTTTTTCAGCTTCAGATTTCTCAAGGCATCTAAGGAGAACAGAATCATAATTTATTCTAAAAAGAATATCATTTATGAGCTGATATTGTTTGGCTTTCAACCTTAGAGCTCTTTTCGTAGTATGATCGAGGTGTGAAGGAGCATATCCGTTCTTAAGATAATAAATGATATCAGCGTATAATGACTCAGCATTGTTTAGGCTTACCTCACACATTTATACCTCTGCAGATGGATTTTCAAAAATTCGCGACGCTCCAACCAGCATTTTGCAAAAGCCTTGACCTTTTACAATGTTTGCTGGTTTGATTCCTATGTCATATTCTTGTAAGGCAGTAACCCAATTGGCCCTTTTCTCACCCACATCCTTCTGTACTAGAAGATTCCTTACCACTGGAAACAGTACTATAATTTTAGTATGGTTTTGAGTAGAAAAGGTCTGAAATATTTGATTGCTTTGAAAACAGCATAAGCCTGTTTCTCCACATCTGAATAATTTAATTCAACACCTTGTAAATTTGAACTGAAAAAATCAATTGGGGCTTCCGCCTTTTCTTAATTCGCTTGAGTGAGTATCGCAACATATGACCTATTTGAGGCAAATGTATATAAAATAAAAGGCTTTGAAAAATTTGGAGTTGCTAAAGATGGAGAATTAATAATAGCTTGTTTGATCAGGTTGAATGCTTCATGTTCATCTTGGCCCCATTTAAAATTTGAGTTATTTTTAATCATGGCTTGTAAAGGAGACACGATTCTTTAAAAATCTGGAACAAATCTCTTTACAAAGTTGATCTGACCAATGAAAGATTGCATGGATTTTTTGTTTTGAGGTAAGAATATTTCATAAATCTCTTTGATTCTATCGGAATCGATGTGAATTCGAGATTTTGACACTATAAATCCTAGAAGTTTCCCTTCACTTAATGCGAAAAAGTATTTTTTTGGGTTAAGTGAAATTCCATACCTTAAACAACGTTGGAAGATTTCTTTTAAATCTCTAAGATGGTTGCTTCGTTTCTTGGAATACACGGTTATATCATCCAAATAAATTACTATAGATTTATTGACTAAACCTTTGAATGCGATGTTTGTGGCTCTCTGAAATGTGGCACTAGTAGTAATCAAACCAAATGGCGTCTTTCGATATACGTATGTGCCCCATTTAGTTCTGAATGTGGTTTTTAATTGATCATCAGGATGTACCAACACTTGATTGTATCCTAAAAATCCATCCAAGAAGGACATTAATTCTGAACCCGCCATTGCCTGCAATATTTGTTCCATAGGTGGTAAAGGAAAATTATCCTTATGGCAGGCCTTGTTAAGATTTCGAAAGTCAATGCAAATTCTAATATCTCCGTTTTTCTTTCTAACAGGTACCATATTGGAGACCCATTTAGAATTTCTGACGGGAAAGATTATTTTGGCTTTCAATAACTTATTGAGTTTAGTTTTTATCTGATTTTCTAAATTGGGATGAATCTTTCTCAATTTTTGTTGGACAGGTTTTTCATTATCGATCATTGGAATAGTATGTTGGATGATGGTAGTGTCGTATGTTTTGAGTTCATCATAGTTCCAAGAAAAAACGTTTTTATATTGTCTCAAAAGATGAATATACGTTGATTTTTCTTCAAGGGCTAGGCCGAGGCCTAGATTAATGTTTTGTAGTTTGGCATCGGTTCCTAGGTTTACTAATTCGTAAATCAAAGTTGAACTTTGGAGTTTTGAAGTGGTAGATCTTTTAAACCGATCTTTAAAATCGTACAGGTCTTCTAACTTGACCACCGACTTAGGTATAACATTGTTAGTGCTATCTTGTTGCAATTGTTGATCATGTTGGTCTTCGTCAATTAGTTGATTGGAGTAGGATCCTTCAGATGTGAGGAAATTCACGATATCAGGATCATCGTTGAATATTCTCCAATTTATGATGTTATCAGGAATAGAAGGTCTAAATATTAATTCTATTGAGAATCTATCTGGACTAAAATCTTCTGAAGGAATGAGCTTAGAAGCTACGTTAGCTAAAAGGTCCGCACTTGCATTTTGGAGTCTGGGAATTGATGAAATATTAAATGCTATAAAATGCTCAGTCAGATATTGAACTAAAGATTGATAATGTTTTAAATGACCTGATAAGCAGTGTATAGCATTACGTACCTGTCTGACTACAATTTCAGAGTCTTTGAAAACTTGGAGGTACTTGATGTCTAACCCGATTGCTTTGTACAACCCTTGGACTAAAGCCTCATATTCTATTGTATTGTTGGTGCAATCAAATTTGAGTCTGCATGTTGACATAATTCTATCTCCTTCTGCACTAATTAGCACGCATCCTGCTCTTGCTCCTTCGTTAGATTTAGAAACATCAAAAAATAATTTCCAAACAAAGATTTATTTACAGGACTATCTAAAAAATTGATACATTTTGAACTATCCGTTTGAGAAAACGTTTCGACTTGGGACAAAACAGAATGTTCTAAGTAAGGTGACATATGAGCATTAAAATTGCTGAGGAAAGAATCTATTGAGTAATTGCCAATAATGCTATTGTTATATGCTACTGTTTCATTTCCCCCCTCTAGTTTCGTTACTATGTATTTCTGATGTAGTTCTTGTTCAACTTTTATTTGATTTGGTTTACCATTCTAGGGCAGCCACATGTGCGACCGGTGAACTGCGAAGTATCCATGAAGTTTTTCTGACCAATCCCTGCTAAGAATTAAGCCATAAAATTATGGAATATCAACAACTAAAATGTCAATAACTTGACATACCTTTGGGTTGGATGACATCCTTATGGTTACTTGATTTAGTTCACCAATCATTCGACTTGCGATCGCTCTAGCCGAACTATGCACACAGTGGATTTCTGTGGTTGAACGTTTAATTTGGTACCTGTGGACTTCAGTAAAATATTCGATGAAGCACTAGAATCCACTAAGCAATTATGTACATTCTTATTGAAAATTTCATAAGTAAGGAGAAACAGGGGAGTATGAGATCTTGATCTTCCTCCAATTAAAGCGATGTCAGTTGGATCAATCTTGTTGGTCGCAACAGTTGGAGGTCTTCCCATGTTATGCGAAGCTTGAGAAAGTACAGCGACAGGCAAAGGTGCAACTGGCACGGCATGTAATTCTTTCAACATTATCTTTTGTTGATGCTTTAACTTGCTCAATTCGTAAAGAGTGATGTTGGCCCTAGTCAATTTCATGTCTTCTATAATATTGTACTCCATTTCATCCAAAACGATCAGCGTTTTAGATGGAGTTGATGAATCTATTTGGACTTGGCTGGTTTGAGTCGCTTTAGATGTTGTTTTCTTTGTTGCAACTTTACCCTTTGTTGTTAAGCTTGCGCTCTTTGGCTTAGGGATAGTTTGGGGAGGATCAAGCTGATTTCTACTTCGTGTACTAACCGGGAATGCTTCTTGATCTTCTTCTTATGGGAGGATGAAATCCCACATTCCTTGTAACTCTACAACTTCTTCTTCATCGGTTTTCCCTTCAGTGGCAATTTCCTCTTCCTCTTCTTCGGATTCAGCACTTGAAATAGCATTAGGAGGCTTTGAATCCGTTGAAGGGCTTCTTTTAAAAGCTCTGTAGGGATTTTTTGAAGAAGTTTCTGCTACTTGCTTCTTGATGTCGACCATTTCATTGGACATGGTCTTCAAAACTTTTTTCAATCCTTCCAAATCGAATGGATCTGTCGCTTGTTTCTTCTTGGAATCTTCTTTGAAGGTGACTTTCTTGGATTTCCATCCCTCTATCACGAATTTCTTCTCTAGGGCTATTATACATTTCTCTACTGCTATTGCTTCTTTCATGTTTTTAGCTAAAGTTGTTTTATTAGCCCTGTCCAAGAAGATTGCTATGTTCGATGGTAACGCAGTGATATACCATTCACTTCGCACTTCTTCGCTAGGCAGAGAAGCAGTAGGAATTTTGTTTAAGATTTTATTGAACCGTAAATTGAAATATTTGATAGGTTCCCTTGATTCGGCCCTAAGGTTGGATAGGTCATTAATTAGCGTTTTCGTAGACCTATAATCACCAAACTTGGTCAGGAATTGTTCTTGGAAGATGTCCCAACTAGTGATAGATCGAAAGGGTAATGAGAAATACCATGATCCTGCTCTTCCTTGTAGAGCATAAGGAAAAAGTCGAACAACAACATCTTCATTGGTCACCCCATTGAGATTAATGGATAGCATAAAGTTGTTTATATGCTCTTCTGCTAGCATGCTTGCCTCAGGATTAAACTTAGGCAACCATTTCTCAGGATGGGCCGGTATTTGACTCAAGGGTGCAAGCATTAAGACTGCTTCGGGGTTGTTCCATGGAGTTTGGGCCATCGCTGATCTACTAACAGAGGAAAGTGCAGAAGATGATCCCTGCGGTTGGGAAGATGAGGATATTACGATTGCAGATGATTTAGGAGGAACTGTGAGGGTTCCAGTGGGTGGATGAACGATGATCTGAAGTGGAGGAGTGTATGGTTGACTTCGCGGTGAAGAGTTTGAGATGGATGATGATGATGAAAGAGTCTCACTATTGGACCCTTTAGGTGATTTCCTTGCTCTTTCTCTTTTAGGTACAGGTAATTCAGTTGGTTGAACGCCAAACCTTTCACTCTTTAATCTGGTCAGGGGATGAGGAGGGTTATATTGCGAAGTCATGCTGCCTTGAGATTTATCAGATCATTGAGGAGAAATATAAAATAGCTGAAGTTTGTGAATTAGAGATTCGACTTCAGGAGGTTCGATAGTAGATTGTTCTAAAATGTCAAGGTTTGTAGCAGCGGTTGATGCTCCAGCGACTTCCAACTCTGGGTTTAAGTGTAATGGAGAAGTCGGGGGAGATGGTGAGGGAAATTTACTCTTAGAATGGTATTTAGATTTAGATTTACTTGCCATTAATAGTTCAGGCCCTCCTTCTAGCGCCAAATATGTTGAAGCCTCGAAAATCGGGTCTACAACAAGGGGGATACCTGCCTGGTCCGGACCTTGGTTGGCAGCTCCTTATCCGTTTGGTATATCGGGTCCGACTGGGGATATGGGCCCATTTTCCTAATTTACGAGTGTGTGTGTGTAGAATTTGATGTTTCTGATCTAATGATTCCTAATTAAGATGTTCTAATTCTAACTTTAATCTGGTGCTATGTTATTGTATTCTAATAAGTAGAAAACATCTAAGTCTATACTAACCTAGGGTGTAATTCTTCTATTATGCGATCTAAAAATATTTCAAATAACAACTGGTAATAAAGATCATTAAGCTATTATGAGAAAAGAATTCAATAAAGATGAACCACTTCGTATAAAAAGTTAGACGAAACAGTTGTGAAAAACATATCGCATAATGAGCTATTCATACATTAAGCATA
>APFE031153821.1:22966-74095 GCA_000404065.3 Pinus taeda | reverse complement strand
GATTTTTCATTATGTTCCTTTCAATGTTATAATACATATTTATACATGCCGAAGCATCCAATACCATGGACCAAAAACCATCATGTCCAATACCATGGACCAAAAACCATCGCATCCAATACCATGGACTGAAAACCATTGCGTCCAAAAAACATGTACAAAAATCATGCACAAAACCATAGGTGGGTCTGCCCAACTTAACATAGGGTCCAAAATCAAAATTTTCTGGCGCACTGCCCCGGACCCCATAAAGCGGGGTTACGGGTACCCCTAAAACCCCCTGTTAACTACATGGAAAGAATATAACACAACCCAATAGACACACTAGGCTTGATATACCCTTTATCTAGCAGCTCATGTATCTGCATTTTAAGCTTTATTAATTTTGCTAGACTCATTCGATAAGGTGCTCTAGATAGGGAGCTGCACTCAGTACCAATTCTATGTTGATGTCTATATCCAAATGGGGAAAAACACCAAAAGTTTGTTAATGACTAGTATAACACTTATTTCCTCCTCCTCACTTTGTTGTCTAGTTTCTTCTACCTGTTAGATACATATTTGACATCCGTTCCAATCACTCTTCTTCATTTGTAGCATAGAAATTTTGCTAACTCAGATACGTTTGATACACCCTGAATGGTGTTACATGTCAATTTTTCACCATGAAACTTGATCATTTTATGGGTCTTTTTACCATCCATGAAAATGTTTGAGCCAACTCCCTCAGAAGTCAAACAACCCAAAATATTGTGAAGTAGATGATAAATTTTGGGAAAATAGTTGTCACAACTTGTTAAGTTCCACCTGCACTGATTTTTCTAGAGTTTCCTACGCATTTGTTGGAATTGACTCTGATAACAATGAATAGTTGCACTCTGGTTTCCAGTATAAACCCACGCATTTGAATTCAAGAAAGTAAATATAATAAGTACAATGTAGAAACATATTTGGTCGAATATTTCCCAACTGAAAGTTTCCAGGTGATGACTATTCGAACTTTAATCCTTAGATGATGCATCTGCATCCCTTTTCTCATGGTAAACTAATCCCTCAATGAAGGAGTCTCATCCTCCTCTTTTGGATCTAAAACTTCTTCCTCTTGGCCTATAAAATGACTAGAGGGTAAAGGGATTGAGGAGGTCAGAAATCAAAGAAGACAAACTTATGCTATTGGTTTGAGATTGGAAAGCTTGTTATCTAAGGAGGAGATCAAAGGCAATTGGGAGGGACCTCACGACATGAAGGTGAAGGTTGTAAGGCTCCTCTTAATCTTTGATCAATACAATTGAACACATTCTCCCATTGATTTGTCTTATTGGAATAATCAATGATTTACAATTGTTTATAATATTTATTAAGGCAAATTCAATTCCTAATTTCCTTGATCATTGGGTTAAGCTATTTGGATTATTATATCACACGTTCTTTTGATCCTTTTATGGTCGATGTTCATAGGTCTTATCAAGCATTAAATAGCAACATTGAATCAAAACAATGGATCTTCGTTGAGCGTTTCTTGAAATAGGTAAGAGGCTCATCCATTATCCTTAATTCTTATAATTCAAACAAGTTTAACTCAGTTCAATTGTCTTGCTTGTTTCTAGTTTCTGTAAAGGATTTTGGGAGATTTCTCTTATCCATGTGAGCGATTTTTTCGGTGGAACAAGTTGGTGACCATACTAGGGAATATCTCTGTTCTCATCTTTTTCCTTAGTTTTCCTTTCTAATTCTTCGGATTTATCGAGACCTGAGTCTTTATAAATCTAAAAACTTTTAGATATGTGTGGTTGGTTATTCAAATTTTTATCTTTTCTTAAGTGTTTAATCCCTGTTTCATTTTTGTTTGCTAACAGAGCACAGTTCTGCGCCTATTTTTCCTTAGCAACAGAGTGCATGCACTCTATTTTCCCCTATAAAGGCAAGCAGGCTTTGATAATTTTTCAAAATATACCTTTTGCTTCAACCCAAATGTGAGATTGTTTTTCTGGAAGTGTCATTATCTTTGTTTGGATTGTGTTGTGTCTCTTCTAAAGTCAATTGATTGCTTTGTTAATGAGTTTTTAGAATTAGGTCTTGTTGAAAGAATTACTTAGGGTTTTTCCTGGTAGATTTGTTGATTGATAAAAACAAGATAGATTGTCCTTTTTCTTATGATATTCTTATTTTGTTCTATCAAATACACTCGTTAAGCCTTAGTTGTTGTTTATTTGTAGTCAAATTCATTTTGAATTGCAAATTAGGGTTTCTTGAGACCTAGTGCTTTTGTGAAGGAATTATAGTCATTTTTTCTCGATAAAGGAATTGTTTCTTTCATCTTGGAAATTTCTCAGAATTACACTATTATTATCATTAAATCAAATCATTCATAGGGGAAAATGTATTTTCTCCAACTTTCTTGATTGATTTTTCTGTACTTGAAAGTTTTGAGTGATTAAACATAAAGAGTATTTTGGTTTATTTGATGTTTAAGGAAATATGGAATTTGGTTTGTTCACTACATTTTCATTACATTATAGTGAAATTAGTTCCTTTAGAAAATTGGAAAAGTTGTGAGTTTTTGCATTTCATTTCTCAAAAAATCAAAGAAACTCTTTCTTTTCTCCAAATAGGATTTCATCGAATTTGAAAGTTTCTTTGGCATTTTAGAATGCATTAAGATTTTGAGTCATGCCATAACATCATAAGTTTCACCTTCATCACCCATTGAGTAAAGAACAACTTAATAATACGACGTTCACTAAAATTCATCTATAATTTTACATTTTTTAGGGCTCCTGTCACCTACAGTAGATGCAATATAGGGATTTGGAATAGGGAAGGAAGTAAACTTTCCAAATCTACAAAAAAATAATCGAATCTTGAGTTAGGGAGAGAAAATCCAAGTGTTTTCATTTTGCTCTAGGAAGCTCTTCTTATACATGAGTTAAGCAAGAGATCATGTTGAATCTGGTGAAGTGATCATACCCACTTCATCAGCCTAGATATAGTGATTTACATGTATTTGTATAGTACCGAAAGGAACTTGGGGTCACTTGAAAGTAAACCTACAATAGATCATGTGGAGGAGCCTTCAAGGGGATTGAGCTTGTTACTGTACCCTTGCATGTACATTTGATCTGCGACTGTCCCCCGAGGTAAAATTGTTGTATTTGGTAAACTTAGTGACTATAATCCTAGAACTGTACCTAAGTTGACGACAGAGGGAAGTTCTTGCCATACCTAGAACATATGTTGAATAGACTCACTTGGACTTTTTGGAGGGTAATATTTGCTCGACATGGTTTATAGCAGAGTTACCTACACCAGACTGTTTTGTTAAGCAGGTTGTCAGGGTAACTGGTTCCAAACACTCATTTTTATAAATGTTTTCACCTTTATCACTATGATGTTGGATTTCATCACCAAATAGTAGTTGTTGATCTTTGTGAAGAGTCCGTTTGTATGGTTTGAACTCCTAGATTTTTAGCGTGTGTTACTTTCTGTGTTGTTTTTTACCTTTTAGAGACTTTAGGTGTAATTTAGATATTGTGTAATTGATCAATTGAAAAAATTTCATTGTGGTGGAATTACCAAGACAATCATGTAGATTACTCGAGGACCCCCTTGAGTATACACCGAGTCAGTTAGAAAATATTAAAGCCGAAAAATCTAAATCATTAAGATCCAAAACTAGAGTAGAAACTAAAACTTCTACTATTGTAGACTCTGATGTAAGAAGAATTGATGTTAACCAACCGATAACATCTACTATTTTAGGTTGTGAAGTAACAGAAACTGAATTTTATCAAACTCAGAGATTAACATCACACTCAAAAGGAAATAATTTGCAAATTACTGAACTCGTTCAAACTGAAACAAATATTGGAGACTTTTCATATACAAATCCCATTTCTTAACTAGATAGCAATGAACCTGAGTCTGATATTTCTTAACCCGAGGCTTATACATCTGCTACAATGCATATTCCAAATCCTCCACATTGATCGAGCGTGAAACTCATTATTACTAATAGTCTCCTCCTGGTCTCATTTCCATTGAAGAACTTGTTTCGAACAAAGAGGAAGAATCCTAGTTTCTACTAGTGAACCTACAGATATCTCAGAGCTTTTGTTTAGATCTCTTCACCCTGACCGTTGGTATTTTACACCCTTGAAATTTTTAGGACAAGGGATTCCGTGATACACGAATCCTTATTCTACCGTACCAGGTTTTGACTGGTCTATGATGCCTTCTAGAAGTACCTCATTAGACACATCTATGTGTTCTACTTCTCTGAAGTCAACATTATATGGTGGTTTTCTACCACCTGGATATCACTCTCTTGCAGGAGCTTATTCAGGAGCTTCTTCCTCGAACTCATATTCAAACATGATTATTGGTGTAATTAACCCTACCAATGAACATTTTACATCTGAACAATTTATTAATATGGTTTCTGGTAATGTTGGTAACCACAAACCAACCCAATAGGTGGTTATTACCCGCCTAGGGGGGAACCGTCATATCCTCCACCTGGAGGACAAACGTTTGGTGGATCTTACCCTTCAGGTGGGGGGGAAACCCCTACCGCGACTTTTCTTAATTATTGTCAAATGCCTCAAACCAGTTTTCATCATCCTATTATGCCTCAACCTGTCGTTGGAATGCCTTACCCTAGAATGAATACAACCTGGAACCCTTCATTAAATCCATATTCAATTCCTGTTGCTTCTCAAGTGCCTTGTATCAACCTATTCAACCTATTGCATAATATACAACACAAATGCGTTTTCAAGGTATGTATTTTCAAGTCCAACCAACTATCCAGGTTAATCCATTGACACCTACCTAGCAACAACTTCAGCATCCTGTCTTGAGTACTCCTCAAACCTTGTTACAGGTTGTTATACCAACCACTGTTCAGAACCCAGGTTCAGGTTTGCCTCAAACTCCCATTCCTGGAATATCACAAGAAACTGCACCACTTATATCACAAGTTACGGTGCAACCCCTTGTTCAGTCTTAACCTTAGGTATCTAGGGTTCAATCCATTCCTAAAATTTCATCAATACCCCAAATACCTATTGTACAACCTAACGTCGCATATATGCAAGTACCATTTCAAAGGCCATCTTTCCAAGGTTCACCCCAGAGTCAGTTTGTTCAAGTTCCACCTTTTCAAACTCAATTTCTCCAAGGTCAAACATTGTAAAATCAACCATTTCAAGGAGATTTCATTCAAGGTAAAATGGGGCAGAGTCTCCCTTTTCATACTCAACCATACGCAGGTCATACGTTTCAACAACCTATACAACTGCAATACTGTATGGCTCATCCTAAATATAGAGGAGGTATGCAGATTCCAAATGCTTAGGCCATCCCAGAATATAGGTATTCTCCTCCTGGTACGAGACTTGTCCCTCAGGGTTATCAATGTCCATCTTAGGATCCTAACCACCAGTTTTCCTGCATTGCAACTTTAGATTTTCCTGACCTCTCTTTGTTAACTAATGATCCACTTTTTTATTTACCATTTTAGCCAGCCATTCCTACTAAGTTTCCCATTGATATTCGTAGGTTTCAAGGTAAGTTGGGGGAAGATTCATCCAACCATGTTATGACCTATCATATTTGGTGTGCGTCCAACTCATTATTCGATGATTCGATTAGATTACGACTTTCTCAACGAACTTTAACTGGTTCAACAACGAAATGATATATAGATTTTCTGCACACTTTCTTCAGCACATTTAATGCCTTTGCTACAACTTTTTTGACCCATTTTCAGTTTCTAGTTCGATATGGTAATGGAACCAAACTTTTCACTTGTTTTAAGTAGTCAACGTCAACCCATATCTCAGATCACATTCATGAATGGAGATGAATACGTCACCTAGTTAAAGTTTACATTCCAGACCATATTTTCGCAGAATGGTTCATAAAATAATTTTTACCAGTAATACCTGAAGATATGGCCAAAAGGGGTGTTGTAAATGAAGACTAGGAAATTTCTCATGCTCAATACCTATACCTTGTTTATACTCAATCTTGTACTTTGTATGAAAAGATCCCAGATTTACCGTGACCTATTCAAACTAATCCAGCCCATACACTATCACATGTCATAGATGGCATGATTGGGTCTGTGAGCCAAAAATCTAAGAACAAAAAGAAAAGTTCAAAGAAAACTCAAATTTTGACTCCATCTGATTCACCAAAAGAAGATTGCTACATCGAAATTACTTCAGAAATTAACGTTGTAGATTCATATATCGGCAAGGGTAAGAAATCTGGAAATAAGAAAAAAGGAAAAGTAAAAGCTAAATAAGACACTCATTCTAAGGAGAAATAAAAACAGAATGAATCATCTAATGAAAAATAATAAACCTTGGTATCCTTTCCTAATTTGTGATGAATACCATTACACCAAGGTGTGCTCACATTGTGGTGAAGTTTCCAAATTCATCAAAACTTCAACCACACCCATTCTTTTGAAGGATCCTTTTCCTCCCCAAGACAGTAAAATGATGTCACCATCGGCAATGTCAGCTCTTGAAGTGTTGCAAACTTTTCCAACACAAAGGAAGCTATTATTATCAGCGTTAGGAGTAGTAGATCCTCATGACTCCAATTTGATTGTTATTGATCTCAAAAATCATGTCCCGCATCTCTCGCACAAACTAGCTTTTCAAATACTAGTTCATGTCAAAACTCAACGAGTTTTTCGAACAGTGATTAACAAAGGAGCATCAACATGTATTATGTCCATTGCCTATTGGAAAGCTTTAGGTTCTCCAACAATCAATCAATCTCTCATTACTCTGAAAGCCTTTGATTGAAGACGTTTTCGTCTATATGGGCTTTTAAATTTTTTACTATCGAATTAGAGGGAAAATTGATTGCAATACACATTGAGGTTATTGATGCTCAACTTGATTATAATCTTCTAATTTGTCTAACCCAAACTTATGCCATGGCGACAATAGTCTTGTCAGATTTTAAGATGATCATGTTCCATCACAAAGGAAGAATTGTGAAAGTAGACCAATTATCCTACTATACCTCAAACCCTAATTCTACTAGTAGTGTGCCATTTGTTGGAAAATAAAACACTCCATAAGAATAAGTTGGTGTTGGTCTTCTCAAAGACTCAAATTTCATGGGAACTTTCATGTTCCCTCTACCCACTTTTGCTCATAATGATGCCCAGATTAAAATGATCACATCAAGTACTTTTGAATTGGAGGATCCGTGGAAAGTACCTTCAGAATCAGAAATGATCTTATTTGGTGATGAAATGCCTCGTAGCCCTTTTCAATTAGCCTATGAGGAAATTTAGTCCTTTTCCAGCTCATCAACATCTAAAGACAATCGAATGAATACAATTATTGATGAATATTCTCATTTGTCACGCTTGGAATCTATGCTTGGTCCTTTTAATACTACTTTTTCAATTGATGAAGGGATTATGGAAGTTATGACCTTGGACAAAATGCCATGGAATGATACTCATCATCATTCAACCTTCTTTCCATCCTTCGACAAAATTGAGAATAATTTCTCTTCTACGTTTTCATCTAAGACCTTCAGTGATCCTCAATGTTCAATATCCACCCTCTCTTCCAATTCTGAACAGAATTTAGGGAACATATCGGCAACGATATCCATAGATATCTCAGTGAAACCTAGGATAACTGAAAATATTCATATAAGAGCTTCTTGTTATTTAGAATAACTTCAAACTTACAAATCCCTATTTTAGGAATTTCACAATTATTTACCTGGTCATACGAAGAAATTTTAGGAATTGAACCTAGGATAGTTGTACATGAAATAAAAACTTATTTAGATGCCAAGCTCATTAGACAACGATTACATCCTACATATCCATGAAAAGTTATCGCTATCAAGACCGAGGTTGAAAATTTACTGAATGAAGGATTCATCTACCCCATTCCTTTGACTGGTTGGGTATCAAATATTGTGCCCGTTAATAAAAAACAGTGAACTATTCTAGTATGTGTTGATTACCGAGATATTAATAAAGCTTGTCCTAAGGACAATTATCCAACTCCATATATCGACCAAATTGTCGATGATTGTGCCGGGAATGAAATTTTTTCCTTCATGGATGGATTTTGCTACATTGAGATAAACATAGTCTCGTCCATTCAATATAAAACCACATTTCTATGTCCATGGGGAACTTTTTCTTATCTAAAACTCCCATTTGGCCTAAAAAACGTTGGCACAACCTTTCAGCGAGAAATGTCTTATGAATTCCGTGATATCAAGCATAGTGTTTAGCCTTATTTAGATGACCTACCTACTCATTCAAGGAAAAGGAAGGATCACCCATTGCACTTAAAATAAATTTTCATTAGGTGCAGGCACTACAATATTCACTTAAATCTGCACAAATTTGTTTTTTGTGTGCAATCAAGTCATCTTCTAGGTTTCATTATTTCGAAATAAGGCATTTGTGTCGACCCCCTCAAGGTAGAGGCAATTTTGAACTTTTCTGCTCCTTCTGGCCTTACTCAACTCCAAATTTTGCAGGGGAAAGCAAACTTTCTGTGTAGATTCATCCACAATTATGTCAAACTAACCCATGGTTTTCCTCGACTATTGAAAAATGGCATTCAATTTCGTTGGGATGAGCTTGCTGATAAACATTTTGCTTCATTGAAACATGCACTGACCAATGCATCATTACTGCATCTGTCCGATTATCATCAAGGTTACTTTATGTACATAGCAGCATCCAATGCTACCAATGGCATGGTGTTAGTCTAAGAGGATGAGTGTAGCAGTGAACATGTGATTTACTATTAGAGTATAAGTCTCACTAAAGCCGAGATTAAATACACACATGTGGAGAAGCTAACCTTGGTAGCTATACAATATGTTCAATGATTCCATCACTATATGCTTCTCTGAATAACAGTTGTCATTTCATATTGCAAACCTACGATGTACATTCTCACTAAACAATCGCTAGGGGAGAAATTCTCCAAGTGGATAGTAATCTTACAAGATTTTGATGTGGAATTTGAAAAATCCAAATCAAAGAAATGTTTGATTTTTGCCGAAACTATTGTGTGACTTTCCTCGTACTGATATAGAAACTGTAGTAGAAGATTTTTTTGCTGATGAATATCTCTTTCTTATTAGTACATTAGATATATGTGTTGGGTATGGAATCCCCCCAAGGCATATTTTGGGGCTCAAAACCTATGTTTTGACTTGATATTGTTGTGAAGCTCTCCGAATTGCGGGCACGAAATGTATGTTAGAGTCATAGGGTTGTCTGCCCTAGTTTTGAATGTAATGTTGGCCTACCCATGGTCCATGAATCATGCGATTGTATAAATAGACCGAGGCTGTAATTTGTAAAGAGACATATAATGGAATCAGATAGATAGCGAAGAGCAAGAGTCTAAGTGTTTTTTCGGTCGTAGAGTAGAAAAAGGATCTATATCTGAGTGCACAGAGGCCTAGTAGAGTCCGCAGCTAAGTGCGTGGACCCATGTAGTTGAGTGCACAGGGTAGAGTCGATTCTATAACCAAAGGAAGATAATAATAAAGACAAGTTTTATCTTAATTCTGTGTACCTGTTCTTGGGTTATTATCTATTGGATATGAATTACAATTATACTATTTATTTATTGTGTGCACTTGTGTGAATGAATTATATCGCTAAGTATACTTTACACATGCAAATAAGCTAAGTTAGTCAATTAACCATGGAATACTAGTAAGACATTGAGTAATAATAATGTTCAACCCCCAAGTAGGGTTGCACGAAGGCAGCATCTCAGGCTTCGAGGTATAGGTAAGTGTGCATAGTGACGAGCACACAGGGTTGAACCACAAACCACTTGAACTCATCAGACATCTCCAAGGTGCAGAAACCTAATTTTAGCACCCTACCATACTACTTTGGGTGAGACCTCAGTCTGCTCTCCATGGACTATTTCTGAAACGGCCAGTAGTACCGAGATTTATTTGGCTAAATCAACTCCAAACCTGGGTTAGGCCCTAACAAGCCAAAAAATCTTTTTGTTGTTGGGATCAGGATTCGCATAAGAAATGTCTGATGTCATGTCACTGGAATCCAACAAAAAAAGAAATTGAAAAGTGGCTGGATAGAAAGATTCACGAGTTCGTGGCATAGGAAAATAGGAATTTGTGAGTATCAAAGGAATATTGGTTAGAGCAGTACGTATATATGGAAATCCATGGAATTTTCTTTGCATCCTTCCCTTTTGAGTTATACAAGTGGATCGCAAAGCTAGCCGATAGTCAGGGAAGGTGTAGGCTCAACAAACCAATTGTGTGGACTCCAGAGTTGGTGGGCAGACTAGAAGCATCAGAAGATAAGATCACGCGCACTGTGGACCATTCTCTTGATTGAATTATAGGAGGGTTTATCACCGAGTTCGTGGTAGATACATCAATTAGCTACAACAAGGCAAAATGACACTTCCTCAAAGGACTGTGAGGTAATTACATTAAATCTTTGAACACTTTGATTAAAATGCTACTGTGGGAAAAGCGAGTTATGCGAATTTTGATGTTTGGGGCTACGTGAAGTGGGAGGATCTATAGAAACAAAACTAGTGTAGAGATAGAAAATATCCCCTTGATTTTGCCTCAGTGAGAAAGTGAGGAAGAGCTCATGAAAGTTTCACCAAGAAGTGCAATCAGTCTGATAAGGCAGCGAATTCCACGCCTACCACCTCCACCTACACCACCACCCATTTCACCATCTTCACCCCCATCTCCGCCCACACCACCTCTACCACCACCACAGTTCAGTATGGCGAGCGCAATAAAGTTGTCAGTATTCAAAGGAGTAGGGAATGAATATCCAGACCAATTTCAGTTCATAGTAAAGGCTGTATGGGAAGCGCAAGGAGTCACGGATGACAACATAAAGAAGGCAACACTGGGGAGCGCGTTGTAGGATCATGCACTGACATATTACATTAAACACTCTAATGACAATCCAAACGCAGGGATCACAGATATCCAAGCTGTGCTGAATAGGGAATTTAGCAGGCCAAAATTGGAGACATAGTTGATTATCAAGTTTAAGGAAATCATGATGCTTCCAAGTGAGACCCCCTGGGAGCTAGATCAAAGACTGAAGGGTGTGATTCACGAAGCCAACATGACCTTGACAGATGGGCAGCACCACGCATGGTTTGTCACGTCACTAATGCCACATTTAAGGACATCACTGTCACAGCAGAAGTTATCCACCTAGGCCAAAGCTTTGGAGATTGCAATGAGAATACACGAGACCACAATACAAGACCGTGGCCTAAGAGTCCAACAAATCCACGCACAATTGAAAAATTTATGTCTAGAAACGTAGAGTTTGAAAAAGGACAGAAAACTTTCCCAAAGGCACGTGAGGAGGTATGGTGCACAAAGTCCAAAGGATAGGGACATGATAAGGACCATTCTCCAATATTCACAAACTACTTGGGGAGAGGAGGCTTGATGCCATTGAGATCAGAGGCACAAGTAGGACCGAGCATGGCACCTACATTATTGTGGGCAATTTGTCAGATAGGAGGGAAGCATTCTACAGATAACTGTCATCTCTTGTAGAAGTATACATAGAAATCCCATCAATTGTTCTGTAATTTCTGCAGATTAGTAGGCCATGATGAGCGCACCTGCAAAAGTTATGAACTGATGATGGATCAGACTCCTACCTACAAAGTTTAGATCGAAATGTGATTCCTCTATCAAAATTCATGGATGGCGTGCACTGTATTTCAGGGGTGCGGATGGGGTTGAGGTGCAATGGGGCTAGGAAGGGGTCACGGACAACTGATTTGTTAAAATTGCAGAGGGCCAGGGCATTATACCTACGATTGTACAAATTCGACGAGAGCATCATGTTTATATTGTACCCAGTTTGATCATGAGACAGAGGACTGCCCCACACTGATAGTGAGGTTGCACGATAAAGGAATACTCAAGCCTCCACCAACTCAGAACCTACAAATGATGAGGTCGGAGCCGTGCGAGGAGGACCCGAATGTAAACATCATGCTCTTAAGCAGTATCGCAACAAGAGATGACAAAGGAAAGCATCCAGAAGAAAGAATGTCAGTTGACAAAGCTCCAATGAAATAACCAGAGTTTGATTTGGAGTGCGCGAAGGAGACATTCATGGAAGCTAAGAAGAGCTTCATGGAGCCCCCCACTTCAGGTAGTAAAGATCAACTAGAACCAGAGATGGATCATTCAATGCTCACTACCTTTCTGGAGACATAATGAAGCTACTGTGCAATAGCGAAGTGGTGAAGGGACGATAAGAACTCATCACTAGGTTTGTTGTATCAGGGGAACCATGCGTAGTCTGGAAGCTTGAAAAGCATACATCGTGAATAGCAAGGGAAATGAGATTGACTGTGTAAATCAGGGAGTATGAAATGGATCAAGTAATTTTGGATCTAGGATCAAATGTGAATCTACTACCAAAGAAAACATGAGAGCAGATGGGTAGGCCCACGTTGCAATGGTCTCCTATTCAATTGTGAATGGTGAACTAGCAAAAGATCCTACCCATGGGAAGATTGCGGGGAGTAACGGTAGATATCGAAGGTGTGAGTGTGCTTGCAGATTTCAAAATGATAGAGATTGTTGATGACAAAAATCCCTATTCCATGCAACTGGGAATAGATTGGGCCACTGATATGAACGAAGTGATAAATCTGAGGAAGTGCAAAATGATTTTTGAGAAAAAGTCACTACGCGTAGTGGTACCTTTAGACCCTGTGGAAGGATCATGCTACACAAAACCAGCCCACAATGATGATAGCGATGAGAATCTAGACTATAAGTACAAGATAACTGTGTGAGAGCAGGACTAGGTGAATCCTACAATAGATGACAGGATTTCATGGGAGCGCAAAAGCTCCTACACTTCGGATTCAGACGAGGAAATAGAAAGATAGCAGAACCAGTTACACGAGTTAACCACACTCAATTGCAACATGATGATAAGATCACTGTGCTGCGTGACAACAGAGGTAAGGGATCTACCTATGTATGATGGGTTGACATTGGTGGATGAATTCCTGAACAAATTTGAAAGCGAAGTGCCAGAAAAATAGCGGTTCAATGCTCTAAAATGGGCATTGCACGCTATCCCTGCAAGGTGGTGGGGTACGCGTCAGCAACAGTTTAAGGATTGGCATGAATACACATTGTCCTCATGATAAGAAACAGTAACAACAAGTAGGTGTGTGCAAGATAAGGGCGCGAATGACGAAGTATGATAAGACCAAGCACGCCAAGGATTATACACTGCGAAGCCTTTCACAAAGTGTGCAAAGTGCTCAACATGGTCCACCATGTGAGACACACTGACTGGGGCATGCGCATACCAGCGGTTCTGTTGGCTTATAGGACCATGTTTAAAACCCTAATTGTGCAAGCACTTCTAAAGCAGAAGTATAAAGCAAGGGCTATAATTCCTATGGAGCAGGTGAAGCCTAGTCCACGCCTAGTGGCACCCATAGATATGTCTGCGAAGCCCGGAATAAAGGAATCACATAGCTGCGAGAAACAGAACAAATAAAGCTTAAGGAAGAAATCCGACAGGGAAACCTTATACTTCGTGACCTTGAAAATGACCAGGTGCGTCTACAGGAGAAAAGTGCTTTGATGGATGTGGAGGCCAAAAAACTAGAAGATAGGACAAAGGAAGCATTTCTCATCGAAAAACCGAGGATGGTAAGGCAAGGTGCGTATAATCATATTGACAAGTTGGAAGACTATCACCATGAACTGGTTAGTCTACTGCCTTGGCTAGCACCGCATATCGCCAAACATAGTGACCAGGGTAGCGCATTGCAAGTAGTAAATTGCACGGTGCCAATTACAATAATGGAAGGTGGGGACTCTCCACGAATCATGGTGGAGGACGGGATGGAACCCCACATGGGTGGTGCGAGCACCTGACTAGCTGCAGCAAGAATATTCTTAGAGCTCCAGGAAGTTGAAAGGAAGCATGGGACTATAAATTATTCTGCCAGGAAGCTGCGTGATATTGGGGATGCATGCAGAAGCAGAGCGTCACAGGGTTCGTGACCGCACACAGAGGACTACGCTATCATGTGGATTGGCCAGAAAGTAACTGTTGGAGTCACTATTCATGATGGCATGCTCGATTCGAGGCCAAATGAAGTAGGCAACGGGCATTTAAGATGCGATTTATGGGAAAGATTTGGGAAAACCTACCGCCAAGAAAGCATTAATGGCCCAAAATTGGGGGGAACGGTCGAATTTGAATTCCGAAGGCGCTATAAAAAACAAAGCGCTGGCCAGCGAACAACACTTGGTCATTTAAGAATTGAGCGCTTGAGTAGAGCACTGAACATTGAGAGCCGAGCGATAATTGAGCCCCTAAGTTCACGAGTGATAGAATACAGCCTAGATATGATGACAACCACTAAGAATGTTTTTGGATTGAAGAGGTAAACACCGACAAGGCCGCATAGACCTCAATGGTTGAGGATGTTCTAGAAGGTGTCGGGGTTGTGGCAGAAATCCGCAAATCACCGTGAATGTTGAGGCCCGAGAAGGATAAACAGGTAATAGGTCCAGTAAGCGTGTCCCCGAGGAATCCGCTGCACAACAAACTATCGATGGCAAAAAAGGTGAAAGATGTCATGTTTGATGAGGAGGAAGAAGATTTGCAAGCCCTTATCATCATAACAGAAGAAGAATAAGACATGAAGGAAGACATTCAACCTACATGCTCTACAAAAAAATACCCGCATATGTCCCTCTGTGGAAAGGGAAGACCAAAGTACCGAAGCACTTGGACGAAACCAAGAGTTCACTCCAAACCCCACTCCTCCCAGACGACATTGTGTTTGAAGGCACGCACCTGGGTTGCGTGCAAACCATTAAGTTTGAATATTGGGACCTCGCTGACCGTGAGAAGTTCCCTCACCTAGAGACTAGGAACCTCATGAAGCAAAACATTGAGGGGGTGGTGACAATGTTAGAGCTGTGGAAATGGTTGCGTAGTGTGGAAAAGGCTGGGTTGCTGCACTTATTATGGATATTTCATTTCCACTATGCGGTCATTACCATTTTCACCATTAGGCAACTACTCTACGTGGTGCATGATGGGTATCTATGGCTCGAGGAGCCTATCCCCATCACGGTAGACCTAATCCACCGCATTTCTTGGCTCCCCTGCAAAGGAAAGGACCCCGTAACCATAGCCGAAGGAAAGGGTAGTGATGTGGCCCTTACAGAAGCGATGAAGACAAAATAAAACTTGGAGAAGAAGAAGAGGGGCTACGCCATCTCCAACATCAAGGATAAAGGGGTGCGCGTATCAACCCAACTCCTAGCCAGAAAAGTTATGAGGACGTGCCACACCGATGAGGTACCGACACCAGTGGTCACATTAGTCGAGTAGCATGTGGAGGGGGTCCAGTTCAACTGGTCTGAATTCCTTTGCGAGGAATTCTTGAAGAATCGTCACGAAGACCATGAGAAGGATAAAACCTTCCACTACGCGTGGTTATTGTTATCCATAATGCTCGTAGCAGGGGAACTGTCGAAGGACAGTCAATTCCCCAACATTTTTAGAGAATTACTGGATTCTATGAAGTGTGCTTCGCTCTGGATCACAAAGGACAAGAAATGGATAAACGACACCAAAACCTTTTGGGTGCTCATGGAGATGAGAATCTAGGTGTGGATCAATCGGAGGCTGCGCCTGTCACCCACGGTGTACAATATTCTACAGAGTTTTGAAAAATTCAAAGTTGACATGAATAATGTATACATCAAGGCGCACAAGGATACAATGAAACAGTGGACGAAGCTCCTTTTTATAGCCATTGACAATGCCATCTTCGCTATCTTGGAGGCATGGCCTCCGGAATGGCATGCCCCAAATCTAGCAGAACTTGAGAAGGCGATAACACATAAGAAGAAGAAGGATGATGTGAAGCTGCACATCACACAATTGGCCAAGAAAAGGTGGAAGGAAACTGCAACAGCTAAGGAAAGGGCAGTGCAGGAAGTGACATAGAAAGTTGCAGAAAATAAAAAGGTTGTAGACGTAGCAGCAACAACAGAGGCGATAGAAGCAACAACAACGAAAGTGGATGAGGACCAAGCAACATCCTCACAGGGGCAGGAGGAAAAAGAAATAGAAACAACAGAGGAGAGCGAGGAGCTAGGGAGTGTGTCTACACAGTTGAAGTGCCCATGCATCGTAGAGTGAGCAAGACAAAGGAAAAAGGTCAAGGCCTTGAAGTTGGCCATTGACCCGATCACCTTAACTGAAGGTGATCTGCACGACATTGGTGATATGGTCTACGATGTCACAAATGAAGTGCTTCAAGATTTTATGCAGGAGCACTAGACTATGTTGGGGGTCCTCATGGCACAGCTATAGGAGTTACAAGTACATCCCCCTTAGGTGGGTACCCTCTCGACCGACCTCAAAGCAGGATCCTTGGCAGCAAAGCAGATGCTGTGCACAAGGATGGAAAACACGATAGTGTTGCCGAAAGGGGCCCTAGTCGCAGTGAATGTGACTGATAGATTTTCGGTTAACATGTTGAAAGGCCTTGTCCTTAATTTTGTTTCCCTTCTGCGAGAGACAATGTATCTACTATAGGATGGGATAACGACAGAACTGCGTGCCAGGGATAGCCACATGATCCAAGTTCTTAGTGAACAGAAGATAAACATGGAACAACTCACCTTGCAGCGTGACGAATTAGTGTCGCAAAATCAACGTTTGGTGCAGATGGTAGATGACGCTTGCTGACGCGTCTCGGAGCTGGCCATCCCAAGAGATCTACCAGTAGAGGTGTGGATCAATATATTGTCAGCTAGAGTCCATGAGGCCAGGGAAGAAACGAAAAAGGTTCAGCTGGAGTTGAATCTTGAGATCACCGAGCTACGATTGAAGGCACAACCTTCCACTCCCAAAGAAGTCAGAGAACAACGTGCTAGTGCTATCACAACAGGTTTAGAAGAAATTGGGGGTGTAGTGCGAGACTGTACTGACATGTTGGAACAAGCACTTGAGGTCCTCACGACTTTGCACGATGACCCCAACATCCAATGCCTAGAGACAGAGGCGTGAGAACTCCAGCAACAATATGACGATGTCGGAGGAACTACACAAACAATAGTCCTCACTCAGTGGCTTGTGAGGATGCATGAAGCGAAGGCACTCAAGGAGCAGGTGGATGTGGTGCAACAAAAGGAGGCAATTCTCAAGCGTGCATTCAGCCATGGATTGATGAGGCTTTCATGATCACGATGATTATCGAAGGAAAGCTTGTGCACATACAATGGATGCACATGCAGATGCAGGGAAGCACGCCAAACACAGAGGTCTCGAAAGAATGGATGCAATAGGTTTAGCAAGCAATAACTCAATGTGCTACGGACATCAGCACCATTTGAGAACAATTGGAGGGACTCTGTGCCAAGATCATCACACTAACAGAGTGACTCGAGGGTGAGACATGATGTTTGTGATGGGGACCTGTTGGGCATGGAATCCCCCCAAGTCATGTTTTTGGGCTCAAAGCCCAAGTTTTGACTCGATATTGTTCTAAATCTCTGCAAATTGCGGGCACAAAATGTATGTTAGAGTCATAGGGATGTTCGCCCTAGTTTTGAATGTAATGTCAGCCTACCCATGGTCCACGGATAATGGGATTGTATAAATAGGGTGAGGCTCTAAGTTGTAAAGAGACATATAATGGAATCAGATAGATGGCAAAGTAGAAGCAAAGAGAAAGAGTCTAAGTGTGTTTTTGGTCATAGAGTAGAAAAAGGCTTTGTAGCTGAGTGTGTAGAGGCCTAGTAGAGTCCGCAGCTGAGTCCGTAGAGGCCCAGTAGAGTCCGCAGCTGAGTGCGTAGATGCCTGCAGCTGAGTGCACAGGGTGGAGTCGAGTCTATAACTGAAGGAAGATAATAATAAAGAGAATTTTTATCTTAATTCCGTGTATCTATTCTTGGGTTATTATCTGTTGGATATGAATTGCAATTATATTGCTTATTTACTGTGTGCAGTTGTATGAATGAATCATATTGCTAAGTATACTTTACACATTCAAATAAGCTAAGTTAGTCAGTCAACCATGAAATACTAGTAAAACATTGAGTAATAATAGTGTTCGGCCCCCGAGTAGGGTTGCACAAAGCTAGCGTCTTAGGCTGCGAGGGACAAATAAGTGCTTGTAGCAACAAGCACACAGGGTCGAACCGTGGACCACTTGAACTCATCAGACATCTCCAGGCTATGCAAACATAGGTCTAGCACCCTCCCATACTACTTCGAGTGAGACCTCAGTCTACGCTCCATGGACTGTTTTCGAAAGCGCCACTAGTACCGGGATTTGTTTGGCTAAATCACCTCCAAACCCAGGTCAGGCCCGAACAAGCCAACAATTTGGTATGGAAATATCATTATACATCTCCAAACAAAAACTTTTATTCTCGAGTTATCCAAAACTAATCATCATTGAATCCGATGCTAATCCCAACAATAAAATATTATTGGCCACACTCTTTACCGTCGCAGTGTCAATTCTATATTTTGACGTTTTTCGACTCTCTAAGAGGCCGAAAAAACATTAAATGATTGCCACTCTAGAGCCCGTGGTGGTCATATGTTTGGGTATGTTACTACCCAAAATATATTATGTGCTGGCCATTTTTGGCCATAAATTTTTAAAGATTGCATTACTACAGTCCTCAAATGCCATAATTCATAAATATATGATCCCAAGATGCGAGCACCTCTAACTCCTCTTTACCCTATCATAGTTGTTGTTCCTTTCACCAAATTGGGCATCGACTTTATCACCTATAATGCTCACTTGGCTAGGGGGCATGGGTATATTATCCTTGCAGTCGATTACTTTACAAAATTGGTCGAGGTGATGCCTACATATAGAGATGACGGTGAAACTACAACAATTTTCATTTTCAATCATGTGATTACTTGGTTTGGTGTCCCACAAGCTATTGTTACAGACCATGGTAGTCATTTTCGTAACTTTATGATGGTCAAACTATCCACACAACTTGGCCTACACCATGATATATCTACCCCATATTATCCACAAGCTATTGGTTAGGTTGAAGGTGTCAATAAAGTTTTAACCAATATGATTAAATAGATTGTTGGTATTCATAAAGGAGACCGGGATTTTATGCTCTTTTCGGCACTATGGGCTTAACTTACTACTGCAAAAACATCGATCAATTTTACTCCTTTCCAAGTTGTTTATTGATTGGAAGTAGTATTACCCATTGAATGTCAAATCCCATCCCTAAGACTAGTTATCAAATTATTACCTACTACCTCTGCGAATGAAGAATGCTCTGTAAAGTTAGCAAATTTAGATGAAAATTGTCGTGATGCCACACTGGCTAGCAAGGCTCACAAAAAACATGTCAAAGCTTAGTTTGATCAAAATGTTAATCCTTGTTCATATTTAGAAGGTGACCTAGGCTTGGTTTATGATCAAGCTCATGACAAGTTAGGTGCAGGAAAGTTTGAACCCATGTGGCATGGCCCTTACAACATAAAACGCGTATTAGCTAAAGGCGCCTATGAGTTGGTTGATTATGATAGTATTCCTTTGGGAAAGGCCAAAAATGGTCTTTGCTTAAATAAATATTATGCACAAATGTTTTTGGTGAAGATCTGTACATTATTTATTGTTTTTCTATGTATGTGTGACATTTAATGTTTTTCACATTTTCTACTACTTCTCCTACTTATATCGTTTTTACACTTGATTTGCAGATGTCCACATTATCTTAGACATACATTGGATTTCCTGATGGCGTTAGTCGTAGTACTCATAATTTATCTTCCGCAACCTGGGTTATCTATTCACCCACTAATGAGCTAGTCTCTATTCATGGAATATGTCTTGGTCAAACAACAAATAACGTAGTGGAATATAGCGCAGTCATTGAGCTATTAGTTGATGCCATTGCATTTGCTATCTGACGTTCGATTTTTAGGTTATATTCACAACCCATTGTATTACATTTAAATGGTGCCTATACA
This sequence comes from Pinus taeda, assembly GCA_000404065.3. Classification (NCBI taxonomy): domain Eukaryota; kingdom Viridiplantae; phylum Streptophyta; class Pinopsida; order Pinales; family Pinaceae; genus Pinus; species Pinus taeda. Next base: position 54,006 of record APFE031153821.1, on the reverse strand, counting down.
GTAAGAAGTCCAACCATGTTAAGAGTATTTTTACAAGTCTATCTTTTGGAAAGGAAATTTGACTATATCAAATATCAACACAATCCAAGATATTTAAACACATTGACAAATGCATTGGTGAATCATGTGTTAAATAGACATTGGAAACATTTGTAAATTAAAAGAAATATTCATGCATACATTGATCAAGATAAAGAATAGGCAAAAGTAGTATATTTTTCATTAAAATAGAGTTTGTATAAAAGTGTGTGTCTACAGATATGTCATCCCAGGGCATAAGGCCACGTGGCCTTTTTATTTTCTGAATATGCTAACACAAAAACTAAAAATGTGGTCCTAGAAACTAGAACATATAAGCATGATGATACTTATGATAACAAATGATAGCATGGGAAACTCGATGCAGCAAACGTCTGAGGGGCCCTGGAAGCCAAACTATGTTTATTTGATAGGTGCGAGGAATATCATCAGTCCTAGTCTCTAGGATGTTCAAAGTAAACCTCTCAAGGTTTTGTTCAACCTTTGTCAAGATATCCCCTGCCTTAGAGTTCACTGTCGTAGCTATTATAGTCTTCTCACCTCGTCTACCAAATTGGATCAACCCAGCTGGTCGGGTTGGGCCTACATTTGCACATGCACTTTAGATAATTAGTATTTGAAGTTAAAAACACATAAAAATTTGGAAATTTGGAAATATGTCAAAATGTAAAATTCTCACCTAGGTCACCCCATTGAATTTCGGCTGGAAGTGGGATATCACGATCACCTCTGTAATCCATATCGGCATATGTAAATTCCTCAATCAGAACAATCTGCTAGCCTAACCAGTCAAAGAACTTTGTAGTATACTTCACTACTGGTCCATCATCTCCATGGCATGCCATCAATGCAACCCACCTCATCATGCATGGATCCCTAGAAACCCCCTCATCTGCTAGAATTTGTTGTGGCAGGAGGATAGGAATCCTCTCTAGGGAAAAAGCAAAAAGAATGGAACCATAACCAAAATTCTTCAGTTTTCTATTATTACACCTAGTCAACGGGCCCTTCATGTTCACCACCACTACCTCGCAACAATTTTACACTATAGATTCCCATCATTCAATAGTCATGTGCACCTTTGTCCGTCTGGCTAAATGAAGTGAAACACTACCACACAATTTGCAAATAGTAAAAGTAATGGTCCTCAGGGGCAAGATCTCGATGGTCTGAATATAAATTCTCCCATCCTTGGGTGGCGTAACCCTGGAAAAGCACCATAGATACCCACTAATAGTCTCTCCTCATGTCCTTTGTCCAAATATTGAAATATTGGCTCCCCGATGAGACAACCAGTCAAGAAATAAATGTCATCGACGTCAATGGTGACACGATGTCAACAATCAAAAAACAATGTTCCTAGACATTCCAAGTCCTTTCCAGCCATATCATCAGATCTGTCTGAGCTTTCATCTCAGGAATAAGCCAGTATTTCAAGAGGCCACAAGTTTTCAAAGCTTGCATGGTGGCCAGATCTGCTAAAACTACTAAATCATTGGCCTCATGCTCTGTTTCCCTCCACTCCATTTTGAGCAATAAAATCACCTGAAATGACCATTTTAAATGCATTAGAATCATTTTAAAAACTCATCTCATGTTTTTTTTGGCCCAAATATTGTTTAAAAATAAACCCCCAATGCCTTTGCAGCCGTTGTTTTACAAACAAGGTGCAGTTGCACGGATTTTTGCCCGACTGAAAAAAAAACTAGCACAGGGCTGAGAGCAAACTTTTTAACATAATTTTTCCCCAAAAAGCTAAATTAAATATTAAAATGAATTTTTAAATGGATGAAAAGCTAAGATAAGGATAGATCTTCTACCTGGAATAAACGGTGTGTGATTTCGTGCAATGGTTAGCTCAGAATCAGTTCTGCAAGTCAGGTGGTAAAAAATCCTCTCTCTGCTCTCAAATGGTAAAAATGCAAATGGTGAAAATAACTTACCTTCTCCACTTTTATAATTTTTTCAGAGCTAAAAAAATATTATTTTTTATGTTTAAAACCTTCTAAGAGAGAAAATGACATTTTTTGAGCAGTTATGATGATTTATTGAGTTATGATGAGTTATTGATGTTAAATGTGACGAAAAAATCATTGAGTACTTGCTTGTTCAAACTCATAAAAGTAAATGAATAACCATCCACTTAGTATAAGTTTACCCCTTTTACGGACTGAGTTAGGGCTATTTATGAAAATGTATACATTGATCGAACATGGTCAATAGAGTTCTCTCTTGTATTATGTTATCCTTTTTCGGACCCGATATACTAAAAATAACAGAAAAGAACCTGATGGAGTTTACTTATGTTTTTCTTGTGACTCTCTAAAAATGAAAAATGTCAAGCTTTACTTTCTATGGGCTCATTAAAATTTTACGATAAAAGAATTGAATGAGATTCCTTTTTGTGTCTTTTTAAAACTCTTAAAATATAATGACATCAAGATACTCCTTTATTGGACTCGTAAAAAGCTAAACAGTATAAGACCCATTAAGAATAACGAGATCAAACCATTCATTCTTACAATTCATTAAAAATACTTCGATGGACTCATTTGAAGGATGAGCTTACATTCCAAGCATATGGTATCCTCCTCAAGCTTATAAAAAATAAAGAGGTACTTGCCAGTAATGGTTGGGGGAAATTTGGAAAAGATGTCCATTTTATATTATCATTTTTTAAAGGTAGCAAGTCGCTCTTGAACACAACACTCTGTCACACTCATGTCCGGGTTGGGAAATTCATTTGTCTTATAGTTAATCAAACCTCGTTGAAAGTCTTCATGGTTTCTAGTGTCATCGTTAAGCCAAATGTGGCCAAGTCATTGTCGTGTCATTATGTGTTCAAGAGAATTTCAACCTCAGTTCGAAACCCCTTTGCAAATTATATGCCTTCAATCGTGTCGGCCATCATTGAGTGAGTCCTTGCAAATAATTTTCAAAACATGACATTATGTTTCGTGTCATAGGATTTTTGACGACGGGTCAATTCCTATGCACTTCAACTCATTATCTAGGAATTTGATTTAGAAATCCTCATTACCTTGAAGCTTGCATGCCTTAATGAAAGGTTTCTCTCTTTCGACAACAGGTTCTCATCATTGGCCTTCGATTGAATGATTCTATAAATGTTAGACTTTAGATCACCTATTCACACTTTATAGATTGTACTGGAAATACCTTGAGAACCATTCTCATTATTGGTAGTTTCTCTCGTGCTCGGTAATGTTTCACATGATTGACTAGTAATCAAGTGGTTTCTGCCATGTTCGACTTCAAAACATTCATTCACATGGTTAGATTCATACTATGGATCGAGAGATGGAGATCGAGACCCTGGATCTAGTTTCATTAATTCAAGTTGCAAGGAGATTTTATATTCACGATTATGTAGAGTTAGTTCATTTTTCTTGCTTCTTTATAGTTTTTGTAAAGGAGCTGGGGAGATTACTCTTGTCTACTATCCGGTGTAACAAATGGTATGAGTTTTTCCATACAAGTTTACGTAGGTTACAGTTTCTGCTAGGCAGTTTATAAGTGTTGCATGCCTCTCTAGCCAATCCATTCCAATTACGATATCATACAACCCAAGGGGAAGTGTATTTAAATCTACCATGGTCATGCACCCATTTAAATTTAATGGACACTACTTCACTTGGCTAGTGACTCTTCTCTTGGTACCTGTGGCCAATTGTACCAACCACTATGTTTTGTATATTTTTTTTTAGTTTACATCCTTCTACTACTTGTGGCCCCACATAGCTTAAGGTAGCTCCTGGGTCTAATAAAACAGAAACATATTGGTTAGCGAGAATAACTTCTAGCTCAATCATGGTGGAATGATGTTTTTATTTTTCATCCTCTCGGCCTACGCTTATCCTTGGGATGCTCCTGGCCATGTCATTTACTATAGAGGCTTCATGGATGGTTTGTATGTTTTGCGTTGACCTAAGATTATGTGGGTAGTCTCTTCGTAAATGAGGCTCACCACATCCCCAACACTTCAATACTCCTTTATCCTTGTCTCCATTCCCCTTTCTAACATTCAGAGAAACAACTTTCGATCCTGCCTGAGAAGTAGCTTGTTGATTTATAGCCACCTTATCAAACTTTTTTTGCCAGTGATCCCAAAGAAAGTTTTGAGATACCTTGATTTTGACCACCTTCCTCCCATGTTGACTTTCGTCTTCTCCTTATTTGGCCAAGTCTTGAACCCTTGACCCTTGTTTTTAAATTGTTGGTAGCATAATATTTCCTTTCTCACCACTTCATCCATAATTTTTGGGCTATGAAATTCGATCTGCTCCTTATACACTGTAGGCAAGAAATTCATGAACCGTTGTACTTTAGCATTTTCCTCCTTGACGTATGGAACATATCTTAGTACCTTAGTAAATTTGGATACAAACCCATCCATAGTGAGTTATCCCAGCCCTAATTCATGAAATTCTTTGGCATGATCATCATATTATTTCTCACTCAATTAGCGATTTTTGAAATGTTTACAAAATTCCCCCCACAAGATTTTTTTTCTCCTCCATTCCATGTACATTCTTTGCCTCTTCCCACCACAAGGAAACTTTTCCTTGTAACTCATAAAAAACTAACATGGCTTTCAAATTACTTTCATTGTCATAAACTTAAAAGTATTTAGTCATATTTAATAACCAAGCTTCTATGTCCTCCTCCTTTTCCCAATGAAACATGGGGGGTTTGATCTTCCAAAATTCTCCTGGTAGTTCTAGCTGCATTTTTTGCTTAGACTTTTGGAAATAGATCTTAGCTGATTACCCTTCTCTCTCAGATTTTTCAGGCTTGTTCTCTCCTCCATTCATCATTTCTACATCCACTATTTTTTTACTTGATTTCTCTTTTAAAGCTCTGATCATTATTTTTTGCTCCTCAATGGCACATAGCAATCATTCGTTATTATCCCTTAAATATGCCAATTGTCATTCTAAATTGTGTATGACCTCCATGGATTGGTTTATTGGGGGAGTGTCTCCTTCCCCCAGTTCCACATACAGTCGGTCTCTTGTTGGTATCTCCTCGGCCATTGTACTAAATATATCTTTTATCTTAGTTAACATTAATCAACCAGTTGTTCACATAATACAATGAAACATGTATTAGTTTATTGTAATTTTCCTATCTACATACTTTTCTATTATGATGGTCTTTTAAGGCCTAGTGGAGAACATGGGATTTAATACCATATGTGACATATCTTACATCACCACATCCAAATTAAGAAAAAAAAAAATGTCTATTATTTATTCACCCCATTTCCTTCCTAAGGTGTGCATTCTGATATGGTAAGGTGCCTAATGTCTCTAAGTGTAATTGGCTATGTCTTATGCATATGTTCAAAATTAAACACCCTTATGTTATATCACTTATATGCTTGTGTGGATTCGGATGACATACCAGCTTATATATGGATGCACCTTGGTTAATTTTATATGTTTGATTACCTACTACCCTAGGTCTAAACCCATGGCGCATTTTGGTAAGTTGGAGGGTTCAATGTGTATCAATTCTATTTATGCCAATGGTTTTACTCTTGGTATGCTCTCATCTAATTTGTGATGGTTTCAGTTTAGGCACGAGGAGTCCCATCATCCACTGGCCACCTCAAACCATTCATGTGGTTAGTTGTGTGGGGTTATGTTTTTTGCGACGGTGGAGATTAGTTTTGCCACAGATCAATGGTGGTGGTGCCTTGTAGAAACCCTAACTTCCTTTTACCCTAACCTACCTGCCATCTTTCTCGTTGTGACCGCCTCTTGGCCTCATACTTTGTTGTGCTCTGCTCTTCGAACCCTAGCATGATCTCACTCTTTCTTGAATCCATTTCAGTGCCTTCATTCCATTCCCGAACTACATTCTTCCATGAGCTTGTGTTGTCGCATAACATTTTTGTTGAGATGGAGTGTTTATTCCTGCGTGTTACTTCTAATGCTGAGAATTTTTTTCATAATCATTTCCTCATCTTCCTGCTCATTTCTAATTTTACAGTGTTTCTATCTCCCCCTATAGAAACCTACCGAGATCGGCATTTCCTCCATTATGCCTCAACAGGTAAGAGGTATCATTTTTGTTTGTCTGTATGGTTGTTTTCTTACAATAGAGGATGATGCTAATGAATTTGGGGCTTTTCATTTTTGCAAGGGAATTTTCCTTTCCAAAGAGGGAATCTGACATCTATTACTCATTGCAAGCCTTTCCCAATGAGGTTTCGCTCAGGAGTGCCAAAGATCAAGGCTCTACTTCAAATATCTCCCAAGTAATTAGTTGTGAACCTAATATGTTTCAGATTTTAACCCTAGAGGGGTTATTCTCTTATTCCCCACGAATTTGTTGCTGACCCATTTTCCCTTTCTCTGTTGGGGATTCGAATCAGTGAATGGATGAACTAGTCCAACTCTCTTAATCCCTCGAGTAATTATTAATATCCTGAGCAATATTTTTAGGAATAATTTCTATATTTTTTGGTATGAGTGAGGATTCCAATGTGTATTGGCTTTATCTTCTCGTGGATTGTATTTGTGTCAGTATTCCAGCGAACCTTTAGGTTAATCTATCTATGGCTTCCACCATTTCTAGTGTGCTCCCTCATTAATGATTTTATTTCTTAATGCTACTTGCGAGGTCAATTTCATTACCATTTTTTTGGCTATGGGTGATGGATTACTATGCCTATAATTTATGGGTTTATTACAATGACTCTGGAAAATGGAATGTTGTGTCATCCTCTACTGTCATCTGGATGCTCTTGAGCTATATTTATTAATTTTTGTATTGTATAAGTGTTGAATTTCATATGAATATGTTGTAGTTGTAGGCTTGGTCACTATGTGATCCTCTATTTTGTCCTAAAGAACAATTACATGTCCTTAAGAGGCAACATTTATATTTATATGGAGCTTCACTCTTACTATTCTCCTTTAACTGAATATTATTTTTCCTTGTTGATGTTGTGACAGATCCCTCTAAATGTAGCCACTAGCTTGATTTAATTAGTTAAATGATCAGGACAGAGGCTCCTTATTGTTTTAGTTTTGAAATATGTTCATGGATGTAGGGATACTTTCATATGTAAGGTTCCAATTTTCTATATTTATAAATATATTTCAAGGACAGTTTGTCACTGGTTTTTCTAAATATGTTGTGTGAATGTTGTAATGTTGTAGCATGCATCTGTATAGGCTAAAAATTCTATTTAAATAAATACTACCCCCACTTATTGATTTGCCTGTGATTTATTCGATTTCTAGTTATTACTTTGCTTCATTTTAGGGTATTCATATTTTTTTGTCTTGCATTCTTCTCTCTATTTCAGTTTGATTAATAGAAGGTGTTGAAATATGGCTATTGTAATCCTCTAGGATATTGCTTTGCATTGATGATCTTCTTCTATGTTTAACTTATCTTAGGTAGTCGATTTAGTTAAGAAGATAGAAGAAATTAACTTCCTAATATGGTTTTGATGTAAGAATTATGATTGTTCATCATATGTGATGGTTGTCCTAAAGCACATATATATTATTTCTCTATTTCATAGTTGTAAGCACTAAGGATTTGATGCATATGCCACCAACATTTAATTTCCAATTTTTTATATATGGAAAAATAGATCTAAACCTAAACTATGTCATGGCTTGCATATCATAAAGTCTTATGTTCTGATTTTCATGAGATTTTGCATGACAATAGACATTTAGTAAGGTATTTTGTACGGCACTCTTATAATTTAGTTCATTAAATCTAGAAATTAATAATACTATGTTTCCATGCACTCTTATAATTTAGTTCATTAAATCTAGAAATTAATAATACTATGTTTCCATAATTCGGAATTTCTCTTTTCTTATCAGATTAATTAGTGTATTGTCTCACTAATAGGATTAGTGACTAGTACTCTACCTTTATGGTAAAGTCAATCAAGTTCTTCCATAGTCTAGACAAAACATTACTTATTCTGAAACTACAGTAACCTTTCCTACTACACAAAAAATATAACAAAAATTTATTGTTTGCAAGCAAGTAAAATATAAAATTCCATTCATCTTCCATTGACATGAAAATTAGCATCTCCTATACTTAATTTCTACCCTGCATAAATTAGGAGCATTCGAATTTCAGAATAATAATCCATAGATTTACATTAAGCAAAGAACCAATAATTTTAAGCTAACCATGTGTTTTTGATGGAATTCCTTTGGAGCTGGAACAATGTGTTCCACCCAATCGTAGAATTATATCTTCCCAGATCATCCCTAAGTAGAGTTTTCCTATGTAAGACATTAACAACATGTTCGTTCTTGCAATAGGCATTTTTATGCCTTCTTTCCATGTGAGATTTTTATTAAAGCAGTGTCCCAGTTTATGGGAATTTTTCCTTTATGCCAATCTTAACTTAGCATTTATCTCCAAATAAATTCTTAGTGGACCTTTCTCTCCCATCCACTAAGCTTATATGGAATCCTTCCAGATTCTAATCATGGAAATATTATTATGCTATACTCTTATCTACCAGTGTTCCATTTTCAAGAAATTCCAATTTATTTCATATTTAAAAACATTTATTACATCATCATCCTATGGTAGAGATCATCATTATTATTTTTTAATAAAATGGAAAAATACTAATGTTTTTTCAATCTCAGAGAGGTATTACAATAAATGCACATATATAGAAGTCAATTTTTTATATCCACTTTCATCTGTCTGAATATGTGTGACTTTCATATATGCATGCTTCTATAGCTATGTGCATGTATAAAAGTTGTGTATATATGGAAAATAGATTTTGTATGCACATATATATGGAATCGTAAATATATGAAAGTCATACATATGTGGAATCGATATTCCATATATTTATGCTTCCGTATTTATGTGCATATAAAAAATTTGTGCATATATAGAAGTTGACTTTTGTATATATGCAACATTTGTATATTCCATAAAGATGGAAGTTTGCATAAATGGAAGCAACACATATGAGAAAATGCATTTTCAGGATTAAAATAAAAAAAAAAACTTCTATTTTGTTTTATGTGTTATTAGAAACAAACTCATTCTTATTCTTGCATTTGCATGCTCACTCAAACACCACACACTCACTTGGGGATCATAGGGGACCACACAATCACACATATGTAGAATTCATCTTCTATATATTCATTTTTATTTCCCCATATATGTGGCATATTTATATGCACGCTTTAATATCTTTGTGAACATCTAGAAGTTGTTCATATATATAGAAGATAGCTTTTGTATATACACATTTTCTTTCTATACACATAAATATGGAAGTGTGCATATACAAAAATCACACATATGCATAAATGCATGTGTATATAGGAAAGTCAAATTATATATGTGTTTGTGTGCTTGCATATCTATATGCATATACAGAAATTGCACATATACAGAAACCATCTTCAACATATGTGCACTTATGTATATACACATTGATATACAAGCACATATACAAAAGTTACACATAAACAGAAGATGGCGTGTGTATATACATAAGTTCCATATATAAACATATAGATGGAAGTCTTCATATACATAAGTCACTCATGTGCAACAATGCATTTATAGGATTAAAATTAATTGTTCTTTTCACTTTGTTTTATGTATGATTAAAGACAATATCATTTTTGTTATTTTATTTGCATCCTCACTCAAACATAATAAATTCACTTGGGCATCATAGGGCATAAAATAGTCACACATATGTGGAATCATCTTTTGTATGTGTACTTGCACATATCTATGACTTCCCTATATGCACGCTTCCACAACCATATTCATATACAGACATTCAGCATATATGGAAGATGGCTTCCATATATGCACAACTTTTATATATGCACATAGATATGCAAGCACATATATAAAAGTCAAACTTCATAAATGCACTTGCATTCCTACATATGTGTGACCTTCGCATATTCACACATCCATTTCCTTATGCATATATGGAAAAAGACTTATGTATATGTGGAATTATGTATATCCACATGGATATGGAAGCATACATATATGAAATTCACACATATATGGAAGCCATCTTCCATATATGCATACTTCCATATCTATATGCTTATAAAAAATTGTGAATATAAAAAAATATGACTTTTGTATATGTGCAACTTCAATATATGGACATAGATATGGAAGCATGTATATACGAAAGTCACACATGTGGAAAAGCATTCAAAAGATTAAAATGAAATATCTTTTTCAACTTATTTTTTGTGTGATTAAAAAAAAATTCATTCTTATTATCTCATTTGAATCCTCACTTAAACAACACACACTCATTTGAGAGTCATAGGGGACCACATAGTCATGCATATGCAAAAGCTACTTTTGTATATTCACTTGCATTTATACATATGTGTAGCTTTCATATAAGAATGCTTCCATATATATGTGCATTTATAGAAGTTACGCTTATCTAGAGGATGTATTTCGTATATGTGCAACTATTATATATGCATGTAGATATTGAAGCGTTCATATACAGAAGTAACGCATATGGAGGAATACAAGTGGATATAGGAAAGTGTTGTAGCGGCTACAACCACCCTCCAAAATTTTTCCTTAGCTTTGTTTTGGAGCCGCCCTACCAACCTTTCATAGCAGCATGTCTTGCCTTGTCAAGTACAAAAGTGTCAATGATTTTCTAGCAAAATCATAGCCTATCCACCAAAACTTGTTGCATCCCCCTCACATGTTGTTTCACTGGACCTGGTCCAGTTGCAAGCTAAGAAGCTCCCTCAAGGAATTGTGAAATTGTGGAGGGTAACCAGCCTTCCCTCAAGAAATTGTGCAATTTTCTCTCGCAGCTTGCTGAGCTATAGAATTGCATAAATTTTCATGTCATTGTTGATTGGAAAAATTTTGCAATTCCTCCCAGTAGGACTGCTCAGCTTAGAAATTGTGCAACTCTGGGTACCAGTCAGCTACTCTACCCAGAAATTGTCCAATCCCTCTGGACAACCAGCACAGCTCCCTCCCAGAAATGCACTTCTTTTCCTCCTAGTTGAGCATATTGTTGCATGTGTATTTGATTTGACCGGTACCCTCTAGGACTGAGTAAAACTAATTTGCATGAATGGGCTACTTCTCCCAAAACAACATGAAAAGGCATCCCTTCATTCAAGGATATAGATTTAGCAGTTGGAGGTTGCGTGTAAGGATCATTTCAGAAACCTCCCACGAACTGTCGGTCTTCCTAGATTTGTGGCATGCACGTGACATATTCAATTTTATCAAAAATCATGGACCGGATGCTACAGAGCTGATTCCTCACATTGACCTTGTAGCGATGTCATCCCACTTTACATCTAGGAGTCATCTGCATATTCAACTCAACTTTTTTGGGGTAAGCCCGCCTTTCATGTCTTGTGTTGCATTTCTTTCGCCTTTTGTGATTCGCTTTGTGTGATTACTGCCTGCTTGATTTCAGTGAGCGCTTGTTGTCATTTCGATGCATGTTAGCTTGTAGAAGCGTCGTTTCAGTTTTTATTCGCATCTCACTGTTGTCACATGCATGACACTGTTTTGCATGGACGGTCATCGTTGCAGCAACTTGCTTCACACACATGCATGCTTTCCCATTTTCTGAATCATGCACTTATTGTTTGCATGAATGATTATTCACTCTTGTTTGTACCAATCTCATTATGCATTCACACTTCTCATGTTTTCAGTCGCCCGTTGGTCGAACTGGGTTGCCTCAGCCCGGACCTTGCCTTGCCCAGCTAGCACTGTGCATTTCCAGAAGTGAAGGCTTTACCTTCCATCTAGAAATCGTACAAGTCTAGCCAAGCACTAACCTCTAGGCTTGCATTGCACAATTCTTGGAGTCAATGTCCTATTGGCCCCAGAAATTGCGCAGTGCATTTTGTTGGTTGCATGTCACTGCTGACTAAAATTGCACATTGCGTAGTTTAAGTCCTCAGCAGACCAAGCTAGACTGTGCATGGTGCAGTTCAAGTAGCCAGTCATCCTCCTAACAGCCCAGCCTGTGCCTTGGGCAATTTTTGCAGTCAGTCTCTTGACCTCATGACAAAAATTGTGCAACCTTCATGATCAGTCACAATGGTTTGTTGCAAGTCAGTTCTCAAGTTCATTTTGAGTTTCAACTAACATATTGCTTGCCATGAGTGTTGCCATGTCTCCAGGTATCGCAGGTGTTCATCTGCCTCTGAAAAACATAGGTACAATGATGTCTAGAAGAGCAGAGTCGAAGACACCATTCATAGCACAGTTCAGGATGCAGTCGATCAAGTGTCTATGAACTTGCCTACACACAAAGACATCAAGTTGTTCGTTGACAAGAAAATCAAGATATGATGGCAGCAACATCATAGCAAACAAAACCATCAATAGCAGCTAAAGGTAGCATACCAGATACAATAAACACAAGAGGAAGTTTGTTGACAACTCAGAGGTGGAACAAAGTTGCAAACTCAAGCACATCCACTTGTGACGAAAGGAAGTTTGGAGACTCCAACTATGAGTTTAGAGCACAACATGAAGATCATGCCAAGGTAGAGAACGGAATAGAGAAGGAGTTGCATGTGCTGAAGTAGCAACTCAAGGAAGGAAAGGAGCTGCATAGACGAGAGTATGAGTTGCAGCAGGAACAAGTACAACAGGGGGTGCAGCATGCACTCACGGATGAAACTACACCCGTATAAGTTACAAATCCATCCAATTAACTGGCATGGAGCAAAAAAAGTGAGCAATGTTGTTAATCGCATGCAAGGGAATACAGCAGCATGCATGTCATTATGCACATGCATCCAATCCTACCCATTTGGCAAACTCACCGAGGCAAAGACAAGAAGCAAGATGGACTGGAGCTGAAAATTTACTTCAAGAAGTTGATTCACACAGCCACTAGCACATGCTTGGAGAGAAGCGTAGACACTATGCATCAACATGTTGCTAGTTCGGTTGCACCAGGATGACCATTCGCATGCTATCAAACGAGTTGGAAAGAGGAGCCATATCAGTGAACCTAGATGCAACAAAGGAAAGAGTTCACTTCATTAATATATCACCATTGAGTGCACGGATGCCATCAAGGACAACTAATCTTGGCATTAGCTCACCACCTTCGACTATCACAAGCATGGCAAAGAGTTGGTCTCACAACAACGGTCTGAGTGACAGTGAAGTCTTGCATGACTTTCTCAAGTGATTTTGTCTCACATGGGCACATGTGCATTGTAATTTAACGTCATTTCATGTGGAACTTCAAGTGTCGGTAGTTGAATGTAATAGTCATAGAGTAGTTGAAGAGTCATGAGGAAAGATGAACGGTCTCAAAGGGGAATGTCAAGGGTCACCCTACCTTTTCTATAAATAGTACCTCATAACTCATTGTAAAGGCTTTTGGTCAGCCAAGCTTCCGATAGGACTATCTTAGAGAGAGCTTGGATAGTATTGTAACGAGCCTTGGCTTCTCCACTGCACAGATCTAGTATATCTCTTTGGAGGAGCAGACGGTTGTGGTTGTAACATTTCGTTGTCAGAACTAGTGGTTGGACATGGATGTATTATATGAGTGGAACGTACACATCTTAGTACAACAGAGCCAACACGTTTCATGCATATGTTGTATTGTATTCTAGCTATCTTTTTTACTCTAAATAAAATATGTATTTGTTTGCTTAAGCATGCATGTATGGACTATTATGTATAAGTATGTATGAGTCATTTTGAAATGTTTTTTTGATTTAACCATCACTTTGGATTTCTCGCTAACTTTCTTTCTAGCTTCTGATGTATGTTTGCTCATGTTTTCCCTTCCAAGCTGCGTACTATTACAAGTTTCCAAGGGGTGTACTCATCCCACTCTCTTTGTCATAGAACCTCTCATGCACCTTCCTTGACTTACTGCAGTTGTCACACCCTTACTACCAATAGGGAGATCTTACTTGCCTCTATGTGAAATTGTTGTCAAGGCATTATCATACGACCCACTGTTGGGACTCCTACACCAAATGGTTTGAGGTCTCTTGGGACTTCTTATAGGGAGATCCCCTGACATGTTGGCGGGTTCAGCACCGTCAATATTTCTGGCGCTACAAGGAGGGCCAGATGACAACCTGAGCCCTTATCATCTGTTTTGAATCTTTTGAAATCTATTGTGGAGTTTGTTATAATTCACCCTCTAAAATGTCTATCCAACGAACATATCTTTCACATCAAGAGGGAGTTCGAGGATCACTTGTCACAAGTCATGTATGGTGGTGAAGGTGGAGTGGCCATGCCTGAGCACCTAAATGACTTCCATGCACTCATACAGGGGATGGAAGATTTTAATGAAACCTAGGTTTGTTTGCTTCTCGCACACATACTTCGTGATCATTCATCACAATGGTGTGGCACACTACCTAATAACTCCATGCACTCATTCAACCAATTCAATGATCTAATCAAATCTGTTTTCCACCATTTTGATCCTGAAGTGCTTGATAAAAAATTGTTAAAACAACGAAGGCCCCACACAAATCACCTATGGAGTTTTTGGTGCACTTCCGTATATTCATGTTTGAAGCCCCGAAAAGTCACATGAAATTACAGTATCTCATGGATAGATTCAAACACTGGCTTATCCAATTTGGCAATCCCAAGAAGAAGTTCAAGCTTAAGCATCACTCAGCATACTTTGGTGACAGAGTTGTGCAATAAAAAATGGACACAGTCACTTTTACAAGTGACTATCCATTGTCCCCTCATCAAACCACTCCACCATCACAGAGTGATGTGGGAGACCATATGCACACATCTGTTCAACCATCACATTCTCCTGACATAGATCCTTCCAAATTTTATGCAGACTTGATTGTGAGTCCTATACCTTGTCACGTGTATTTTGTACCTCAACCTGCATCTTCTAACTAGGATAATCCTCCAGATGACACTATCTTGTGTTCTTCCGTTCCAGACTCTACACTTGTTTTGAACAAGGATCGATCTATTGACGGAGTTGGCGTTGCACAACCTACATGTGCTTACAGTCATGAAGAGCATGAATCGAAGCTTGAACATCCATTGGAAGTAGAGCACCACCCTTATCTATCCGTACCTCCTTAGTTTTTTCCTGACCTCTTTCGTGTTCTTGCCATCCTGGATTTTTCATGTGTATCTCCGTCCATGGAAGCACCCATTTTTGATCATTCGCAGGACGCATCGGATGTCAGTCTATCATATAAAAATGGAGAGGAGAAATCATTCTTTGAACATTCACTTGATTTTTCATCTATCATTTCCAAAAACGCAAAGGATGAACATTCTTGCTTCTCATCTACCCCTCTGTGTGATTCATCGAATCATGAGGATGCCGACCAACATCATGAACTTCCTGATCTTTGTTATCTTGATCTCTTTACCTCATAATCCGATCATGATGTTGGTTTACTCCTTGTTAATCCATCTAAGCCATTGGTCTACGATGATCCATCTATCAACGAAGTCGAAACCCCCAGATTGTCAAGGCACTTTAGCTGGAGTTGATGGTTATGTCATGCCCTCGTTGTCCTGAGGTTGGTTTCACTTCTGATCATGAAATTGTTCAAACATGAAAGGCTCCTCATCACTCATTTGTATCCATTGAAGATCAATCCAACACTCATATTTCATCTCCTTAACTAAAACTACACGATCCCATTGCTCATGCATTGGAGGAATCTTACTCAGAAAGCACACTTGTGCAACATAATTGGTTTACCTTCCTCACGTGTGCTTGCATGTCACAGTCAAGAGTGTCCATGGGCTCAACACCTACGTGTAGTGTCACACAACATCATGGTATCTCCATGGACTGCATGTCATGCTCTTTCACTCATTTTTGTTTTGTGGATGCTTGTAAGCTTGGAATGTGTCTGTCTTCATTGTTATATCTTTCATGTATGTTGGTTCACACAATTGGGTTGCTTGCAGATCAAGCCTTCACCAACAATGGTCAACCAATGCGTCAATGTATACATTGGAAATATCACTTCACGTGATCAGGCCCATACACCATTAGCTTAGGAGTAGGAGTAGTGTTTGCTTTCAGCTTGCTTGCTTGTATGCTTGCTTGCTTTCTTTCTTTGCATGTTTGTTTGTCTACTTGCTTGTTTTCTTAATCACTTTGCTTTTGCATTTACTTCTGATTCTTCTTTTCTTTGTTATTTTTTTCTTTTCTTCATTCATAGGTTAGTCTCGTATGAAACCATGCATGACTCTTCAAACAACTTGGGTAAAGTACAAAAGGCCTTGTGCAACTATCACTACATGGTTATTTTTCATCCTACCTCTATATGAAGAACTTGTTACTTTTAGTCCATCACACATCGATGGAAAATGCGTACTGTATGAAATGAACCTTAGTGAAAACATAACACTTGCATGCTAACTAGTGTCACCTACTCTAGTCGACTGTTTTTGTGTTAACCCTTGTCAACTCAGTCAAGTAGAGTAAGGTGAGGGGGGAAACCTTAGCAGGCACGTCAGACATATATAATAAACTACTTCTCTGAAGGAACAACCTCTTCTACTCTCAATAAGTCAGGATCCCTCTTCTGCCTCTGAAATGAATAAGTGTTATGCATAATTCTAAAAAATGAAAATAAAAAAGTGAAAAAAAAATGAATAAGGTGAAATAAGAGAAAGGATTCTTACATAGAGAGGTGATGCAAGTAACTCCATTTGGGGATTGACTAGGCTCACTAGTAGCGGAGTGATGCTTGTGTTCTTGCATGACTCTGCTGGCGTATTGTCGAGGTCTGCTAGCAGTGGAGCAACACCAAAGATGAAACTAAGTCTATGACGACTATATTTCTTATGCACCAATATACCCCTCAACCCCAATTGAAACAACTGTGTTGACTTCACTTGGAATGTGTATCCATCGACCAAGATCTTGGCAAATTCTACATCTTATAGTCAAGTTAGTGTGGAAACCAAGACGAACTGAGAACTGAACAATACTTCTAGAGGTGTTAGACTTGCGTTTCATGAACAAGGTCCATTCGAGAGCAAGAGTTCTACCAATGCGTCACCAAGTGTTATAGTAGCTACAACCACCCTCTGAAAATTTTCCTTAACTTTGCTTTGGAGCCTCACTACCAACCTTTCACAACAGTATGTCTTGCCTTGTCAAGTAGACAGGCTTTAGTGATTTTCTTGTAGAAAGATAGCCTATCCATCAAAACTTGTTGCATCCCCCTCACTAGTTGTTTCCCTAGACTTGGTCCAGCTATAGGCTGAGAAGCTCCCTCAAGAAATTTCATAATTCTAGAGGGAACCATCCTTCCATCCAAAAATTGTACAATTCTGTCTGGCAACTTGATGGGCTCCAGAATTGTGCAAATCTGCATGTCACTGTTCATTGGAAAAATTGCGCAATTCCTCCCACCAAGACTTCTCAGCCCACAAATTGCAAAATTCTGGGTAGTAGTAAGCTCCTCTAACTAGAAGTTATGCAATCTCTCTGGGCATCCTGCCCAACTCCCTCCCAGAAATGTGCATTTTTTCATCCCAGCTGAGCAAACTATTTCATGTGTAGTTGACTTGACTGGTAATTTGCATGCATGGGATGATTCTCCCAATGTAGCATGCAAAGGCATCCCTTGATTCAGGCATCTAATTTTAGCAGTTGGAGGTTGCATGCAAGGATCATTTTAAAAACCTCCCACCAAGTGTCTCTCTTATTACATTTGTGGCATGAACATCACATCTTTAATTTTATCAAAACTCATGAACCGAAAGTTGCATAGTTCATTACTAACATCAACCTTGTATGTCTAACATCCCACATTGCATCTAGGAGTCGTCGTCACATTCATCTCAGCTATTTTGGAGTAAGCCCACCTTTCATGTCTTGTGTTGCATTTCTATTGCTTTTTTTGTTTCTTTTTGTGTGATTGTTGTTTGCTTGATTTCAGTGAGCAGTTTCTATCATTTTGATGCATGTTAGCTTGTACAAGCATCGTTTCCATTTTCATTTGCATCTCATTATTGTCGCATGCATGAGACTAATTTTCATAGATGATTGTTGTTGCGGCGACTTGCTTCACACACATGCACGCTTTCCCCTGTTC
The DNA here is from genome assembly GCA_000404065.3 of Pinus taeda. Classification (NCBI taxonomy): domain Eukaryota; kingdom Viridiplantae; phylum Streptophyta; class Pinopsida; order Pinales; family Pinaceae; genus Pinus; species Pinus taeda. Next base: position 35,842 of record APFE031153821.1, on the reverse strand, counting down.
TGAATCCTATGCTTGTTGTTTGCATGAATGATCATTCATGCTTGTTTTCACTCATCTCATTATGCACTCACACTTCTCATGCTTTTAGTCACCCATCGGTTGAACTGGGTTGCCTCGGCCTAGACTGTGCCTTGTCCAGCTAGCACTGTGCATTTCCAGAAGAGAAGGCTCTGTCTTCCCTCTAGAAACTACACAAGTCTAGCCAAGCACTAACCTCTAGGCTTTCATTGCGCAATTATTGGAGGTAGTGTCCTGTTGGCCCCAACAAGCTACATTCCAGAAGCTGTCCAATGCAGCTTGCTTGTTGCATGTCACTGCTGACTGAAATTATGCATTGGGCAGTTTTAGTCCTCAGTAGGCAAGGTTGGATTGTGCATTGTATAGTTCCAGTAGTTAGTCAGCCTCCTTATAGCTTGTACTATGCCTTGCACAGTTTTGGGAGTTAGCCTCTCGACCTCCTGACCAAACTTGCACAACCTTCATGATCAGTCACACACGTATGTTGCAAGGGAGTTCTCAAGTTCATTTTGTGTTCCAACTAACATATTTCTTGCCATGAGTGTCTTCATGTCTCTAGGTATCGCAGGTGTTCATCTGCATCTCAGAGGCATAGGTATAATGGTTTCTAGGAGAGGAGATTTGAAGACACCATTCATAGCACACCTGGGGATGGAGTCGATTAAGTTTCTATGAACTTGCCTACCCACGAAGACATCAAGTTGTTCGTAGACAAGGACATCAAGATATGATGGCAGTAGCATCATAGTAAGAAGCACCATCAACATCAGCTAAAAGTAGCATACTGGATGCAATGAACACAAGAGGAAGTTTTTTGGAAACACAGAAGCGGAACAAAGTTGCAAGCTCAAGAAGATGCACTTGTGATGAAAGAAACTTTGGAGACTCATTCTATGAGGTGACAATGCGATATGAAGATTGCGTGAAGGTAGATAAAAAAATAGAGAAGGAGTTTCATGTGTTGAAGCAACAACTCAAGGAGGAACATGAGCTGCATAGACGAGAGAATGAGTTCTAGTAGGAATAGGTATAGCAGGGGCTGCAACATGCATTCACACATGAAATTGTGCTCATACAAGTTACAAATCCATCCCAGTATCTGGTACGAAACAGACAAGGTGAGAAGTGTTTTTGATCACATGCAAGGGAATATACATTAGCATGCATGTCATTGTGTGCACGCATGCGATCCCACACATTCAACTACACTCACCAAGGTGAAGACAAGAAGAAAGTCCGTCTGGAGTTGAACATGTACTTTGACAAGTTGATGCACACAACCACCACCACATGCTTGGAGAGTAGCATAGACACTATGCATCAACATGTTGTCGGTTTGGTTGCACCAAGATGACCATGCACATGTTATCAGATGAGTTGGATAGAGGAGCCATATCAGTGCACATGAATGCAATGAAGGCAAGAGTTTTCTTCAACAAGATCTCACCATTGAGCTTACGGACACCATCATGGACAACCAAGCTTGGCATGAGCTCACCACCTTCGACCATCACAAGCATGGCAAAGACTTGGTCTCACCACAGTAGTTCGAGTGTGAGTGATTTCTTTCATGGCTTGCTCAAGCCATTTTGTCTCACATGGGTGCATGTGCATTTTAATGTAACGTCTTGTCAAGTGGAAGTTCAAGTGTCGACAGTTGAATGTAACAGTCATAGATTAGTTGAAGATTCATGAGGATAGATGAATGTTCTCAAAGGGGACTATCAAGGGTTACCCCACCCTTTGTTATAAATAGTACCTCATAACTCATTGTAAAGGCTTTTGGTCAGCCAAGCTTCTAATAGGACTATCTTAGAGAGTGCTTCGATAGTATTGTAATGAGCCTTGGCTTCTCCTTTATGCATAGCTAGTATATCTCTTTCGAGGAGCAGGCGGTTGTGGCTGTAACGTTCTGCTATCGGAACTAGTGGTTGGACATGGATGTATTATATGATTGTAACATACACTTATTAATATAAAAAAAGTGAACACATTTCATGCATATGATGTATTGTATTCCAGTTATCTTCCTTACTCTAAATAAAATATGTATTTTTTTGCTTACACACGCATGTATGGACTATTCTTTATAAGTATGTATGAATCTTTCTAAAATGTGTTGCTGGTTTAACCATCACTTTGTATTGCTCGCTTACTTGCTTTTTAGCTTGTGATGCATTTTCAATCGTGTGTTCCCTTCCAAGTTGTGTACTATTGCATGTGTCAAAGGGACGCACTCATCTCACTCTCCATGTGTTAGAACCTCTCATGCACCTTCCTTGACTTACTGCAGTTGTCACACCCTTGCTGCCAATAGGGACATCTTACTTGCCTTTGTTTGAAATTTTGGTCAGGTCATTATCGTATGACCCACTGCTAGGACTCCTACACCAAATGGCCGAGCTCTAATTGGGATTTCTTTCTAGGGAGATCCCCTCACATGTTGGCGGGTGCAGTGCCGTCAATAGAAAGTTGGCTTCTAATATGTGTTTTCATATCTATGTGCATATACAAAAACTACACATATACAAAAGCCATCTTACATATTTCTGCACTTCTGTATATGCGCATATATATATGCAAGCGCATATGTAGAAGTCGAATTTTTATATGCAATTCCACATTTCCGCATGTAAGTGAATTCCATATATGCATAATTTCATATTTTAGTGTATATATAGAAGTTTCACATATATGGAAGATGTCTTATGTATATGTGCATAGATTTTGAAATGTACATATATGAAGGTCACACATACGCTGAAGTTATCTTCCATATCAATGTGCATATATAGAAGTTACGCATGTATAAAATATGATTTACGTATATGCAGAGCTTCCATATATGCACATAGATATGAAAATGTCCACATATAGAAGTTACATATATACACAAATGCATTCACAAGATTAAAATTAACCCCTTTTCTACTATATTTTATAGGTGATTAAAAATAAAATCATTCTTGTTCTTGCATTTACATCATCACTCAACCATCACACACTCATTTGAGGATCATAAGGGACCACATAGTCACACATATGCAAAAGTCATCTTCCAAATATTCAATTGTATTTCCACATATGTGTGACGTCTTTATATGTATGCTTATATATATATATGTATATATATATATATATATATATATATATATATATACACACACACGATATTTCTGCATATATGGAAGATTGATTACGTATATGAGAAACTTTTTTATATGCACATAGATATGGAAAAATGCATATACATAAGTCACACATATGCAAGAATATAGTTGAATGTAGGAAATTGAACCTCAATATATGTTCTTTAATACCTACGTGAATATATAGAAAATGATCATATACAAAAGTCATATTTCATATATTTGCACTTATCTATATACACATAGATATGTAAACACATTTATAGAAGTCAAATTTCATAAATTCAATTACATCTTTGCCTGTGTGACTTCCATATATGCATTATTTTATATCTATATGCATATGTATAGAAGTTTCGCATATATAAAATCCATCTTCTATATATACACAACTTTTGTATATGCACATGGAATTTAATGCCAAGGCTAAATTAAAATATATTGTAGAAACAAACTTGGGCTATCATTGAAATATATAGTATACATGAGCATAAGGAAAAAAAAATTTGGTAATTTCTCCCTACCACTTGTACTAATGCGATCACAATTTACCATTACATCACTTGAAAAATGCTAGAGGGAATTTATAGATCGAAACATTGATATGTATGGTGATCTAACTTATGAGAGTGGAAGTTCAAGGAACCCAATTTCAAGTAAATTACCTAGACACATGTACTTTCACAAAATGTATAGTGTACAACGACACGTTTCTATCTCATAAAATATAAAAAAGTGAGAGTATTCATTTTAAACATCTTCATCCACATTTCTTGTTACAATAGGACAATGCAAAAAGTGATGATAAGAATCATTATCTTTTCATTTTTCTATCACTTTTAATTTTTCTTGGTGTCTTCATAACTAATAAGGTTGAGTTCTTTCTTGTTAGGCATGCCCATGTAGATATAGATTGAGCTCTAACATGAAAAATAAAGATAAAGATATTATTTACTTGAAATAATGGATATATATCACACAATTTCAGGAGAATGAGTTCTTTTACCTACACTTTTTGACATAGGTGTATCACCTCAAATGTTTCCTTAATGTATACATGATCCAAGGTTCTTTTGCTTATAGATGTATGAAAAGAATCACATGTGAAAATTGCAGCTTAACATAGAAATTTAATGTGCACATAAGAAAGAAGAAAAGACACATAAAGGCACGAAAAGAAGACAACAAGATTTGATAACGGAGTTCATCCAACTTGTACTACATATCCGGGCACTACTCGATCAATGGGGAGGCCTTCATTCATTAAATGGCATGAAAAAAAGAGAATACAATCATCAGTTACATAAAAGGAGTATTATACCTACATTATGAAAAATAGCTAAGAAGAGAAGAACTCAAATGAAGAAATGGATAGCAGCACTCCGTTTGTGGCATCGAGAAGGGCAGAAACAATATAAAATTTTCCCAATTCAGACAAAACGATCAATCGCCCCTCCTGCAAGTTGCTGCTTCGAACTGTGTGCCAAAATCCTCTCCCTTCTCCACTTCTCTGCATGCATCGGGTTTTATAATCATTTCTTGTTGCAAGCACCCTTAAATCGGTGGTTTATTTGACTAATAATATCAGCCATTCGAATAGAATGATCGGTGGGCAAAACAAAACCCCGAAATAACTCTTTTCTACTCAAAACATAATACACAAGATACACTGAAAAATATGATCGAAAGCCTTTAACCCAGACCTCAAATTCCATTAAATTGGCCCTATTGTCCTGTTGAGTCCGTGCTAATCGCAAATTGCAATGGCCCTGGGATCTTTTCTTTGACTGTGTCGATCGCCGATACACCAATCTGTCGGTCGTTGATATTTCCAATCACCGATATTGGCATATCGCCATCAGCTCTATCACATCAGAATATCGCATCGCTACATCCTAGAGGTCTAGGTCTTTTACCTTGTGTTTTGTCGACCCAACCCACTGATGCCGATCAGTCCATCACCTGTCTTAAGTCCCCGATATCACCGATAGCCTGCCTTCCTCCGACTTGATATATCGGCGATCGCTGATCGAGGGTTTTAAACGCCTTGTGTTAAGTCCACCCTTTACACTTCTTCCAATGCAATTTTACCTTTTAAGGCTAAAAACCCATTTTTTAAGGGAAAAAGCCTCATTCTCCAAAGGAATAAGGCAATCTTCTTTCTACCATAACTTCATCATCCGGACTCAGATTGTAGTGTCGTTCACACCGTTGGAATCAAGGTGACGAGCACTTCCATCTGATGTCAAGATAATTGCTTTTTTGCCACTTTGAACTTTGAGCTTTTCCATGCCATTGTATCTGAAGATCCACCTAAACCAATCCTCCCCATTGAGGAGCTTTTGGACCTCCAAAAGCTTTCGTTAGTCAATTGGCATGTGAGGTAATTGTTCCCTCACCCTTTCCTTCTGCAGCCATTTTGCCTTGTTGGGGTGCAACCGCTTGAAACCAACTCGAAGGTATCCCACATCTCCTCACTGTGAAGTCGTTGTTCTTCTGTCAAGGATGATGTCTTTAGGTATTGCATTGAGATATTCTAGTGCAAAATCATCAACTGTAGGAATTGTGCCCACCTCATCAGTGTCCATGATCAATGGTGGTTCATATAGGTTTAAGTTCTCCACATTCACTACTGAGTACATCTGCATATATATTAGCAAGTCGAGATGAAAGGCATTGTTTCCAATCTTCTCCAAAATGGTGAATGGACCATACTGGATTGGTCACAACTTCTTCCCTTCTCCCTTCATCCTGTCCTTGCTGATGTGGAACCACACTTTGTGCCCACTTGGAATTGATGGTTGACTCGGTGTTTGTCATGTTGAGCCTTGTAATGGGCTTGACATTTCTCCAACTTCTCTTGTACTACTTGGTGAATCAACTGTTTTCGTTGAATGAACTACTGAGCTTTGTCCCTATCATTACATCCACTGGAGTCATCTTCCCTTCCCAATACCATATCAAAAGGGTCCTTTGGCAGGTAACCAAAACATGTCTCAAATGGTGAACGCTGCATAGATGAGTGCACTGCTTGGTTGTAGAAATGTTGCACATATGGGAGATGCTCATCCCACATCTTAGGGTGTTTCCCACAATAGCCTTGTAACAAGTGTACCATGGTGGGGTTGACAACATCTATCTGTCCATCAATTTGTGGATGAAATTCCATGCTTCTTTTCAACTTGGTGTCCATCATCTTCCACAAGCTGGTCCAAAACTCTCGAAGAAAGCAAGAGTCCCGATCTGATGCAATTGATGTGGGCAGCCCAAAATCGACCCAAACATACTGAAAGAAAAGATAAGAAGTTTGCTTTGCAATAATCTGCTTTTTACAAGGCATTAGAATACACATCTTTGCTAAAAAGGTCAACTACGACATACAAATAGTCATGAATTTTTCTAGACAAAGGCAAACCTCCTACAAAGTCCATCGACACACTTGCCCATGGATGACTCGGAATAGGGAGTGGCATGTAGAGCCCGAGTTTTCTATTAGAGGGCTTTGAAACAGAACACATCACACAACCCTTTACATAGCGAGTCACAATGTTCTTCATATGAGGCCAAAAAAAAAATCTTTGTACATGACATAAAGTTTTTTCGACACTAAAGTGTCCAAACAGAAGAGAGGAATCGGCCTCTCGAATTACATGTACTCTTTCCCCTGTGGGAATACACAATTTTCCAAGGTGATACAACAGTTTCTCCTGCAAGTGATAGTTGTCCACCTATGAACCATGGGTTAATTTTGAATAAATCTCCTTAAAGTCATCATCGTTAGCGTATTGTTTAGCATAAATCTCAAAAGACAACGAAGCATTATGCAAAATAATAGAAGCAGAAATAGGAGGGCGAGATAGCATATTGGCCACTTTATTGCTAATTCCCTTCTTATACTTTATTACTAGATGAAACTGTTGAACAAAACCCATCCACCTGAAATGAAGAGATTGTTGCAACTTGGTTTGTGACTGAAGGTACTGCAAGGGCTGATGATCTGTATGGATGATGGTCTCCTTGCGATCAGGTAGTGTTTTCACTTTTTCACACTTTGCACCAAGGCATAAAGCTCCTTGTCATTAGTGGGATAGTTTATCATAGCCTAAGAAAACTTCTCAGAATGGTAACAAATCGGCTTCTTTTGCTGCATCAGTACAACTTCCATGGCATAACCGTTGGCATCAGTTTCGATGTCGAATGGTTGTTGGAGATTAGGTAAGGCTAAGACTGGCACGACGCTGATCTTTTCCTTCAATGTTTCGAAGGACTTTTGTTGTCTTCATCCCCATTGGAAGACCTGTTTCACACTTGTCAATGTGTGCAAAGGTGTTGCAATAACAGAGAAATTAGCAATAAATCTCCTCCAATACTGGACTGCACCTAGAAAGCTGCGGACCTTGGTTACACTAATAGGCTTAAGCCAATTTACAATTGCTTCAACTTTAGAGGGATCAATTTTTAACTGACCATGACCAACAATATGACCTAGGTAACCCAAATAGGTTTTCTCGAACGCACACTTTGACAATTTTACAAAGAGTTTTTCTTTTTTCAGTACATCAAGCAATTTCTTTACATGACACACATGTTCAACCCAACTTTTACTAAAGACATATATATCATCTAAATATACAAGAATAAATTCATCAATGAAAGGCCTAAAGAGATCATTCATGACCCTTGTAAAAGTGGCTGGAGCATTGCAAAGTTTGAATGGCATCACCATCTATTTGAACAACCCCTATTTGGTGTTGAAGGTAGTTTTCCACATGTCCTACTCCGCAATTTGGACCTGGTGATAACCAATACACAAATCCAACTTGCTGAAATAAACAACATTCTTTAACTGATGTAATAGATCATCTATGTGTGGAAGAGGGTAACTATTTTTCGCCATGATTTTGTTTAGTGCGCGGTAATCTACACACATCCTCCATGTGTCGTCTTTCTTTGGGACTAAGACAATCGGTGAGCCACATGGAGAAGTGCTTGGCCTAATGATCCCTTGGTCTAGCAATTCCTACACCTGCTTCTTGATTTCCTCCATCTCAATGGTCGACATCATGTACATGCCATTATTTGTTTAACGAGCATCGTGCTGCAAATGGATCTCGTGTTGGATTTCCCTCTTCGGAGGTAATCCCTTTGGTTCCTGAAACAGCTCATCATAATTAGAAATTAATCCACATATTTCTTGTTTATGTTCCTGATTGCAGTCGTGGAAAGCATCAGCTAATTATGCCTCTTTTTCCCTTACAACCATAAGCATGCAACCCTTACTGGAATTGACCAGCCTTTTCATTTGTTCAGCACTTACAAGGCTGGCATTGATTTTATTTTGATGAGCCCTTACAATATATTCTACTGCATCTTTCGTGATTTGGTATTTTTTTTTCATGACAGAAAAAGACTACCTTTCTATCATATAGATATAGACTCCCTAAAACCATGCCACAGATATCCAATGGGATCACATCTAGTTCTACTTCATCCACTAGCTTAGAAGCGATTACAAATTTTACTTTACACTGCTTGGTTACATTTAGTTTTTCTTTCTCATGTATCCATCCAAGTGGGTAAGGTTTCAGATGTGGTTTTGTTTCTAAGCCAAGTTTCTTTACCAAGGATTCTGCAATTAATTTTGCTTGGGATCTAGTATCAAACAGAGTTTCTATTTTAGTATGATTTATGACAACTCTGATATGAAACAGTTCAATTCTCTTTCGATCATTAGGAAGGGACTCATTCACAGAACTAGTGCCTTCATGCGATTTAGAATTAACATGAGGTGTAAGAGTACCTTTTGTTACCATGGCTGTGATTAATGCTTCATCTCCAAAATCCAATCCAAGGTCTTGATGACCACTGTCTTCTACTTTCCTTTTCCTCCATACTTCTTCAGTCTCTTTTTTGGGTGTTGTTTCCAACAATGATCATCATCGTGACCTTCCTTTTTGCAGTGATTTCAATACGACCTTTCTCCTTCTTTAGCTATTGCCATTTTCTTCTCTTGTCCTTTCCATTTCGCTTTAGATTTTCCATTGTGAGGTTTGAACAATGGTTTTCTGGAATGATCATCTCTTTCACTTTTGCTCCTGTTCTCAATATGGATTACCTTCACACAGGCTGACTCAATAGTGGTTGGTTCAGACAACAACAATGAATTCCTAATGTAGTTACGCAATGAGCAAATATACTTAGTTACAACTTCAGGTGTATCAAGTGCAATACCCAGATTAAGTGCTTGCTTTCTAAACTCCTCTATAAAAATCTAAACATCCTGACCTCTGCCTTGCCTTAAATACTGCCATTCATTAAAGCTCTTTGCTTATATCACAAGGGATAATTTTTTTCCTTTAATGCAGAAATAAAATCAGGCCATGAGGAAAAGAGGTTACCCACATTATTACTTCTCTCCAATTTGCTCTCCCACCAAACAAGAGTAGTGTTGCTCAGTCATAGAGAGGCCAAATGAATCTTTGCCTCATCCTCCACAATCTACTGAATCCTGCAGTAGACCTTAATCTGCCTAATCCAATTATGAAGCTTCTTTGTGTTATTTTCACCATTAAACATGGGAAGGTCAAATTTAACATCTAATTTAAAGAAAGATTTCTTAGATGCATCCCTTGAATTTATACGATTATAGTGGTGAGAGGAAGAAGAACTTTCACTTGTGGAAGGAGAAGGAGGTGGTTCTTCTCCACCATTTCCATGCGTTGAACCTTGTTCTTCTGGTTTTCTCCCTTCTACTCTCTCCAGCATTAAAACCAACTGACCGACATTCTCTGCCATTGAATAGAAGGTCTTACAGAAATTGCGCTCCTCTTCAAGATGAGCTTCATCTTCTGCCATGTTTCTCCTTCGATGTGCACACCCTGCTTCGGGATGGAACGCCTTTAGTTCCCCTTCGCCTCTTTGGAGCCTGTTTCTTGTTAGCATACAAACATGCAATTCACATCTAAAAAGACCTCCTATGATACCACTTGATCCAAGGATCTTTTGCTTATAGATGTATGAAAAGAATCACATGTGAAAATTGCAGCTTAACATTGAAATTTGATGTGCACACAAGAAAGAAGAAGAGACACATAAAGGCACGAAAAGAAGACAACAAGACTTGATAATAGATTTCTTCCAACTTGGACTACATCTTCTAGCCCTACTCGATCAATGGGGAGGCCTTCATTCATTAAATGGCATGAAAAGAAGAGAATACAATCATCAGTTACATAAAAGGAGAATTATACCTCCATTCTGAAAAATAGCTGAGACGAGGAGAACTCAGATGAAGAAATGGATAGCACCACTGTGTTCGTGTCATCGAGAAGGGAAAAAATCATATAAAATTTTCCCAATTCAGACAAAATGATCAAACGCCCCTCCTATAAGCTGCTGCCTTGAATTGGGTGCCAAACATCCTCTCCCTTCTGCACTTCTCTGCATGCAACAGGTTTTATAATCATTTCCTGTTATAAGGACCCTTAAATTAGGGGTCTATTTCACTAATAATATTAGCCGTTTAAATAGAAGGATCGATGGGGGAAACAAAATCCCGAAATAGCTCTTTTCTACTCAAACAATAATACACGAGATACACTGAAAAATCTGACCGAAAGCCCTTAAGCCGGACTTCAAATTCCATTAAATCGACCCTACTTGGCTGTCGGGTCCATGCTCATCGCAAATCGCAATGGCATTGGGGTCTTTCCTTTCACTGTGTCGATCATCGATACGTTGATCTGTCGATTGCCAATATCACCGATATTGCTGATATTGGTGTATCTCCATTGGTCCTATCACATCAGCATGTTACATCGCTATGGCCCAGAGGTCTGAGTCTTTTACCTTGTGTTTTACCGACCCGATCTGCTGATGCCAATCGGTCCATCGCATGTCTTAAGTCCCCAATGTCGCCGATAGCCTACCTTCCTCCGATCTGATATATCAGTGATTGTTGATTGCGTTAAGTCCACCATTTGCACTTCTTCCGATGTGATTTTCCCTTTTAATGCTAAAAACCCATTTTTTTAGGGATAAAGCCTCATTTTCCAAAGGAACAAGGCAATCTTCTTTCTGTCATAACTTCATCATCTTGACTCAGATTGGAGTGTCATTCACACCGTTGGGATCAGGATGATGAGCACTTCGATTTGATGTCAAGATACTTGCTTTTCTACCACTTTGAATTTTGAGCTTTTCCATGCCATTGTATCTGAAGATCCACCTGCATCAATACATCAAGGAGTGTAGTATTCCCTTTTCTTGATATGATTAAAATGGAAAGAATCTTCCCATGGTATTTACCATGGTAATTTCCCATGGTATCTTTCGATAGTATTTTCCTTCATTTTTCGAGGGAAAGAATTAAAATAAGGCTTCTAGAGAGTACATAAATCCTATAAAATGTGATAGGAGCTAGGCATTTGGATCATCCTTAGTTTGTTTATCTTATTGTGTTTTCTTGAGAACTTGGCATCACCAGTTCAGTTTGATCCCGGGACGAAAATCCAATGGTGATATTTGTTGGGTAGATCCATTCAAGATTCACAAGAGTGCTTAAATATTTTAGCTTAGTCAATTGATGGGTAGCCATTCATGTCATTGGCAGGGGCTTCATAATTAGTTTTATGGGCATCTATATTTTTTACAGTTATTAATATAAATAAGTGGCTTCATTTTTCTTTGTCAAATCCATTTGTGTTTTGTGTTTTGGGTTGAAGCATATTTAGGACACTATAATGTGCCATATCTATTGACAATTTTTCCATTTGGGATCTTACAAGGAGGGTGACAAATGAAGCAATATGTGTTGGACCCATGTGCAACAAGCCAAAGATAACATTCAATCCTATGATTCATTCTCAGAAAGAAAAGATGTTACAAGTAAGGCTAGGAAATGATGATGAAGGGGAGATGATTTGGATGGAGGGATCCACGTCAAATATTTTATAGGATGATGAAAGTGATATTGTTAATGTAAATTTTGATTGGCGGAAGTCTATTTCAAGGAAATACATGAAAAATATTAGAATAATATTCTATAAAAAATCTCAATTACACATAACTTGAATCTATTCCAGTTAATATCATAGTTTGGGCATTGATGCCAGATAAAAAAACATTGCAAAAGGGCCAAGATAAATAAATATGACGTAGAAATTATACTTGATATGCTTGAGAAAATGTCACAAGATTAGATAGCGATAATTCATGAGTGTAATTTCTTCTTTTGAAAGATCTATTAATATACATTTATATTGTTTCTTTTATACTTTAAAATGGTTCAAATATTGTACTATTATAATAACTTATACTCAACACATAAAAATAATTACTTAGTATCAATAACTAAAATCACTATGCCAATCATGTACATAATATTTATGTATTTAATTAATTTCAATAACTAAAATGTTAATAATAGTAACAAACTTAAGAAATTTAAACAATATTGTGTTTTTAGTCCAATATTGATGAACTTTGTTTTAATACCTAATAAAAAATATTAACGATCATAAAATATGCAATAAATCTAAATTTAAGAAAAATATTGATATAATATTTTAAATGGAATATGTTCAAAAACTAATCTTCAATAAATAGTTTAGTCAGTTTTCCGTCATCCTTTTTGTATTTGAAAAAAATCAAATTATACATTCTCATTTGTATGCTTACCCATAATCAGATTTGGTCATTAAAATGACTA
>APFE031153821.1:4002-21469 GCA_000404065.3 Pinus taeda | reverse complement strand
TTTATATAACTTATTATAATAGTTTTATTTATAAAAGAAAAGTACATATATACATTCAAAATAGTACTTTATTTTTTATTTAGGATAATTCGTAAGTGGTGAGAGTTATGGTGAATACACCCGAGATCAAATTCAACCTCGAGATCAAATTCAACTGGTTGAGTTATCTTGAACAGACCTGGGATCAAATCCAACTGGCTGAGTTATCTCGAATGGTTGAGTTATCGGAATCAAATTCAACTGGCTGAGTTATCTTGAACAGACCTGGGATCAAATCCAACTGGCTGAGTTATCTCGAATAGACCTGGGATCAAATCCAACTAGCTATCCAACTAGCTATCTCGAATGGCTCAGTTATCCGGATCAAATTCAACTGGCTGAGTTATCTTGAACAGAACGGGGATCAAATCCAACTGGCTAAGTTATCTCGAATAGACCTGGGATCAAATCCAAATGGCTGCAACTATAAAACTGCCACTATAAACCTAGGCTAGGTGCAACACCCTACAAGCCGGGGATCAAATCCAACTTGCTGAGTTATCTCGAATAGACCTGGGATCAAATCCAAATGGCTGCAACTATAAAACTGCCACTATAAACCTAGGCTAGGTGCAACACCCTACAAGCCGCACACAATAGCAATTAACTTATGCCTCAACAAGAGGCGAGATGGCTCTGGGGTCGCCTACCCTTCTAGGGAAGACACTCTAGGGTCGCCTACCCTTCTAGGGAAGACACAACAGGCCATATACTCAATGAGATTGGAACCTTCATTTAGTGAGTTTCACCCAACAAAACTAACTATTAAACCCCATATCACTATATAGTACTTTAAATTATTTATTATCCATTATATAAATTTAAATTGATTGGAACATGTGTTATAAGTACATCTTAAAGAACCATATGAAAATATAATGAAGATGAGAAGATGTTAGAGTTCAAAACCACAATAAAACCATAATAAAGATATGGTAAGGACACTGACTTGTACTCCTAGGCAATAATGTTATGAAAGATAAAGCAATAATTTTAAGGACACTTTGACGATATAAGATATGATATTGTAAAATTTTCGCTAAATATCTCAGCCTTCTACCGGGATATTTTAGCGCTCCCTTTGACCGGTATATTTTAGAGCTTCACCCCTACTATACTCGTCAATTCTTGATATGTGTGGAAATCAATTTGCGAATGGGAAGGCGCAAGATGCATTTCTCTAAACATTTGGCTTGGAAAAAGTTACATCCAGAACCAGAAGATGTCGAACACATTTCTAGAAATCGGGACAACAACTATAAATTTAGATGAAGACTGCAACCAACATAAAACAAATCCACGCAAAACCTGGAGTTATTTCTTTTTTCGGAGAGCCAAACTATCCTAATGTTCATTGAGGGGGACGATTTCTTTGGTCGTTGGAAGACTACTCTTGTGCCTGCTGGCATGACATTAGTTTTCAATATAGTATCCTCTGCAACATTCTAGATGAAATTGAACAATATCTTATGGTAACGTAAATTAAAAAGAATAGGCCAATACAAAATGCAAAAATCCTTGAACACTGTGGCAAGGTGGGTGTGGCAAACCAAAACTTGTGTATATCGATCACAAATGGTAAGAAAATTAGTTGATTCCCAATCGGACTCTTTTTGTCACTGCCGCTTCCATATCAATCGCTTGACTCTTAAAGCGAGCAAAGAGGCTGGGTTTAAACTTCTGAATCTGTTGAAACCAGTGTACAACTTATCTCTGCTCACCCACATGATACGCAGTTGCTCACGGTAAGTTGCACACAGTTGTCACTTAGCATGGTCACGCCCTTTCATTACTATCTGCCATGCCTCATCTCCACAATGTTGCAGAAGCTTGGCCCTGAGCAAATGTGAACCTCCTCTTCGCAAGATTCTGTTGTCACTCTTGAATTACCAAACAGGTGACCCTGAGCAAATGTAGAGAGGCACGATCATGATTCTGAGCAAATGCAGAGAAAGACGATCATTGAAAGTTTCAAAAAAATAGCATTGAAAGAGCAAAGAGGGTTGATGTCAGGCATTAAAGATTTCTTGACCTTGCGTCTGTTCCATCAATGCGTTGTATGTAGCCCCTCCTCAAGGGTTAATGGTGGGCTACCAATATATGCTATGTCATTTAACTACTAGTAAGTAGGTGGTAGTATATCTCACTCTTTGGATTTAAGCAAATATATTATTCAATAACCTGCATATATTGTGCCTACACAATAATGGATTAATTTAACAGTATATATTGGTTTCTTTAATAGTGTGGAATAGACTAAAATACATAGAGTATGTCACAAGATGCAACAAAAATAATATATTGATATGCTGGTTTTTGGTAAGAGAAGCTCACTTGTGCCTTTGCAGCAGCAGAGGTTTGTGAAGAAGCAGAGAAGACAGAGAAAGAAGAGTAAAAGCAAGAAGCTCTCACTGAAGAACATAAAGAATATATTTCTAACATTGATCTTGAGTGCATTAATCTTTAGTGTGCAGAGTACAGTGGTACCTTATGATGAAAGTGAAGAGAAAGATATGAAGGCTTATGAAGACAAAGGTGAAAGCATTGAAACAATTTTTCAACAATGGAGTCAAGAAGAGATAAGATTTTGTTATCAAGAAATATGGGAACATGAAGCACAAGAAGAAGATAGTTCAAAGATGAAGAGTTGTGGTTGTAGTCCATAGTTGAACGAATCCTTGAAGAGGAAGATGTAGAAAATTGACTCAGATCAAATTCAAGACAAGTCAAAGAAACATTGCAGCAATAACAAGTAAAGAAATATGGAGCCTATGACAAGAACTCACAACAGAGAATGAAGCAATTTTGAGGATATAGAATTTGGAAGAAACGAAAAAGAAAATGAAAATTTGTAAAAGTTTTGAGTCATTGTAAGCATAGCTAAGACATAGTCCAATAGGCATATTGAGTGATGATTATGTCATTTTTTATTGTAATCTTAAGAAACATAATTGAGTCATGTTGAGTTATGGTGAGTCATACATCCGTAATTAAGGGGGAGTGTTGGAAATTAAAATTACTCGTGCATGCAAGAGTTAGTTAATTTTGGAGAGTCACTTAACTCAGTCAAGTTGAGTTCGAGTTAAGTTATATTTTAGACAAATCAAATTTAGATTGTGTTTGCATGTGAAGTTATTTTGAGCGAGTCACTCATCCAAAAATAACTTCACATGCAAATACACTTTAAATTTGACTTTTCCCGAAATATAACTTAACTCGAATTCACTCTACTTAACTTAATTAAATGACTCTTCAAATTTAACCAACTCTTTCATGTAAGAATAATTATAATTTCTTAACACATATAATGTCCCACACACATTAATGGATAATGACACAATAAGCCTTGGTTGCCTTAATAGTGTGGAATTGAGTAAAATAAATAGATCATGCCACATGCCATAACAAACTATATACGTAGTCATGCAATTTCATCATTATCCACCATATTCAGCATACAGAGTACAAAAAGGACAAAAGATACGAATTCCATGCATACATAGAAAAGTCACCTAGTCACCCTTAAAATCCTAGAACCAGAAAAGGGGAAGCCGAATTTCCATTTCGTAGAATGGATAGACTACACAAAGTATTTGATAGGAAGTGATAAATCTCGAACTTCAAAAGTGACAGTTAAAAAAAATTAAACCAGTAAATTTTACATGCATTAATTTAAATTACCTATCATAACTTCTAATGGCTGATTTACAAGTTTTACAGAGCTAGACTCAGAGAAAGCCAATATCTATTAATGGTACGCATTTCCAAGTTGTTTGGCAGAAGACATTGTCTGACATTGATAATGCTCTGCATTTTCTTATATATTAAGAATTCACGTTTATAAATTGTTTCATAGTTGTTATTTTCATAATTTTTTTAGTTATAACACGTATACATTTGAAATTTACACATTATTAAACTAAATAAGCTATAATGTTAATATACTTAGCATTGAAAATTAATACGTTTTTGCAAAACTGAAAGATCGGATTCAATAAGTGGTAATATTTCTTCCTTCTCGCAATGAAATAAGAGGGGGCATTCATTTCAGTTTTAAGTGGTGGGTAGTCCTTCCTCCTTTTTACTGAAACGTTTCAGTTTCGAGTGCTTGGTAATCTTTCTTCCCTATAATATTAATAACCTGTAAAATAACTACTACGAAAATCAGGTAACCCGTCACCAAAGTTTTAGTCTCCATGTAAACTGAATTTGAAATTCGAGGCCTACCAACGTTGTTAACGCATTCCAATATCCCCGACCACCAAACAAAACATGCAAAGAAAAGCACACTTGTTGTCTAATCCGTTCTAGTTCCCATTAGCAGTGACTAACACGAGTATCTTAAATACGAGCTTAAATCCATCTAATACCGGATTTATCATGTATTAAGAGGGATCAAATTTCTCAAGGTGCAAACTTTTTTTTTGGAGTGTAGAACATGAGGAAAAGTTTGCACATGATGGATCCAATATTAGATGGATCTAAGTTGGTTCCAGTTGAGGGAAACAATGTCACATTCTTAGATCATCATTATTATGTTTATGTTTGAGACTAACTTAGTAATTCATGTTATGTTACCTTTGCTTGACACTAACATATCATTATTTTCTTTAATTTAATTTGTGTTGTTTGATTTCAATGGTTTGTACATTTTTTTTTGGATGTTTTGAGTGGTTTGTGTATTTACATGTTTGAATTTGGTTGGTAGTGTTTATGAATGTTATGATTGTTGTGCTATATTTTTACACGTGTATGTAATTGTCTATTAATAACTAGTCAGTGAAAAATAAGAGAGAAAATCTTTTCAATAATTTGCAGAGGATTGATACTACACATCTATTTCATTTAATTTTAGGTATCACAACTTTTGAAAAATAATTAATTCTTAATAGTGTTCCTCTAGGTATCACTAAATATATCCTGATGAGTAGTTTTAAGAATTTACTACGTCATAATTTGTTTATTTGCTAATGTTTGAAATAAAAATGCTTACATCCAAACAATTATCACATATCTTTCAAGAATATTTTGATTTGTTTTGACTGTTTATAAATATATCTTTTCCTCTTATAAATATTTTGAATATTTTGATGTACGCAATTATCTATTAGTAATTTTGAATATATTTTGAATATATGTAATTGTCTATTAGTAATTAGTTGACAATGAAGAAGGGAGACTCAAGGATTAACTTGCACTTAGTAATTAGTTGGGAATGAAGAAGGGAGACTCAAGGATTAATTGGTACTTTGCACGAGGATTCATTTTTGCACATCTATTTCATTTTAATTCTAGGTATCACAACATTTAACAACCAAGTAATTCTGTATTAGTAAACATATATTGAAAAATATTTTTTCAATAATCTATAGCCTCAAGATTAACATCTAGTGCAAGCAAACAAATAGGATTAGAAAACAACATCTACATTGAAATCAATTCATCTAATGGAAGAAATCAAATGACATTAGAAAACAACATCTAGGTTGAAATCAATGCATCTAGTGTAGACAATCAAATAGGATTAGAAATCCACATCTATACTGAAATCAATGCATCTAGTGCAAGCAATCAAATAGGATTAGAAATCAACTTTTACACTTAAATCAATACATCTATTGAAAGAAATAAAATATAATTACAAATCAGCGTCTACATTGAAATCAATGTATCAGGTGAAAAAATCAAATAGGATTAGAAATCACCCTCTACACTGAAATAAATCTAGTGTAAGAAATCTTCGTCCCTCTCTCCCCCCATCTAATCTTGAAAAATATTTTTAATAATTTATAGTCTCAAAATTAGCAACATCTAATCCATCTAATGAAAGCAATCAAATTGGATTAGAAAACAACATCTACACTAAAAACAATGCATGTAATGCAAGAAGTCAAATAAGCCTAAAATTCAACATCTACAATGAAATCCATGGATCTACTGCAAGCAAACAAATATAATTAAAAATCAACATTTATGTTGAAATCAATGCATCTAGTGCAAGCTATCAAAGAGAATTAAAAAACACCATCTACACTAAAATCAATGCATCTAAAGCAACCAATTGAATAGGATTATAAATCAACATCTACACTAAAAACCAATGCATCTAGTGCAACAAATCAAATAGGATTAGAAATCATCATCTACATTGAAATCAATACATCTAGTTAAAGCAATATAATATTATTATAAATCATCATATATACCGAAATCAGTGCATCTAGCACAAAAAATATTCTTCCCCCTCACCCCCTCCTCCCCTCCTCCATATATATCTATATCTCCCTCCATCTCTCCTTTTTTGTTTCTCTATCTCACCGCCCCAAACACACACACACACTCTCTCTCTCCATATCTATCTATCTCTCATTCCCTCCCTCCCTCTCTTTATCTTTCTCTTCTTCCCTCTCTTCACCTCTCATCTATATATCTACCTCCCTCCGTGTCTCCTTTGTCTCTCTATATCATCCCAAAAACATACACACTCTTTATCCATCTCTATCTATCTCTCCCTTCTACTTCATCTCCCTCTCCCACTCTCTTCCCCTTCTCCCACTCCCTCCCCCTTTTATCTCTCCTCCATCTTGCTCTCCTCTCTCCCTCTCTCTCTATCTCCCTTATCACTCCTTCTTTCTCCCTCTCCATCTTTATCTCTCTATGTCTTTCTTCTTACCTCCCTCTCTCTCTGCCTCACTCTCTCCTCTCCCTCACATCCTCTCTCTCTTCCTTTCTCTCTCTCTCTCTCTCTCCAACTCAGTCACTATCTCCCTACCTCTCTCCTTCTCTCCCCACTTCCTTCCATCTCTCCTTCTTTGTCTTTGTATCGCACCCCAACACATACACACACTCTCTCAATCTCTCCCTTGTCTCTCCCTCTCTCCCTCAACTTTTCTCTCTCTATGTATTTCTTCTTCACTCCCTCTTTCCCCCTCCAACTCCATATATTTGTACCTCCCTCTCAAGTCAACTCTTTGGTCCTTCCACTCTCTCCCTTTCTCTACTACCTCCTTCTCTCTCCCCCCATCTCTCTCTCTCTCTCTCTTTGCCCTCCAACCTTGTCACTATCTACCCCCCTCTCTCCTCTTCTCTCTGCCCTCCATCTTTGTGTCTCCATCTATCTCGCTTACCTTTCTCTACCCCTCTTACTCTTCTATTTCTCTCTCTATTAATTACTCCTCTCCTCTCTCCTTCATTATGTCTCCATTTCTCTCTTGTCACTCCCTATATCCCTCCACCTCTATGTCTTTGTTCTTACCTCCATTATATCTAGAGTTAATTATATATCATGATATATTAATATGTATAAATATACACAAAATGAAATTATATAATTTAATTTGTATTATCCAAAGTGATATAAATTTAATATTATTAATATTATAAATACTATCAATACTAACTATATATTTAATACTAATATTTTAAATATCAATATTACAATCTTAATGAGGTTTTTTTACATGCAGATGATAACAAAATTATAATAAACACCTACATCAATTATTATACTACCGTTTTTCTTTTTAAAGATTCTATTTTAAAATTAATTAAAAGTCTTAGAAAAAGATTGGAGCAGGAATTGCGATTATTTGTGTTGAATTAACTATCTTTCTTTTGATTTAAAAAATGCTATTGAGTTAAATAAAAGATAAAGATATTTCAAATTTTACCTAATTTAAAACTTTAATATGATAAAAAAAATATTAAAAATAAATTTTTAATCCATTCAAATAGATATTAAACACATTAATAACTTACACATGAAAATCACACTTATCTATAAAATATATCTCTTAACCCAATTAGAAGTTATACACACTAGATCAATAACAATAAGTAACCGAGCAAACCGTAACCATAATTCCTACACCGTGCACAAGTTTAGTCAATGGAGGACGCAAATCTTACCCATACTGACTCACTTTCAATTTCAATCAATTTCATTGAATATTATTTTATTCGGATTATTTTAGTTTATATTGAAATGGATAACATATTAAGGAAAAAAGTAAGGTGATTAACTTTATTTTCCAGTATCTTAAATGTTCGGAATATGCTCTATGTTTTATTTTATATTGAGGTAGATAAGATATTAAGATAAAATGTAAAGTGATCAACTTTATTTTCCAGTATCTTAAGTGTTTGGAATATAGTGTATAGTAATAATTTTGTCCTGTTTGTGTTGACGTTTTAAGTTTATAATAAAACTCTTGTCATTATAAATTTAAATAACTCCTTGTCACCACAAATTTACAAAAATAATAAAAAATAAAAGATAATAAATAAAAAACTTTATTCTCCTCCAAAATATTTAATATTTAAATTTGCTCCTTGCTAGTACCTTTAAACAGCTCATTACAAGTTGTTTGCCAAAAAAAATGTGTGCGTCACACCTGGTGATGTCTCCATCACAGCTTGTCTTCCTAGACGCGGAATCGGTAAGTTGCAATCTTTATGCTTTACTTCATCTCTTCAATCTTGTAAATATTCGGTACATTCTACAACGATATGGTACTGCCATCATCAAGGGCAAAATGCTACGCTGTTAATGTTTGCTATTTCAGACAATTCAGATGGCAGTCTGCCATTTATTTGAATTTTCTACTCCCAGATACTTGCAATATCGACTTATTTTGGACCTAAACAATAGGCATCTCGAAAAGCCATGATCAATCTAGACATTATAACAAACGCATAAATTGTTCTAGACATTATAACAAATGCATAAATTGTTAGAGCTCTCTCCATACTTCTTCTCGCATAATCTATTCGTACATGATATTCTACTTTTTGCTATGCTATGGAAACTCTCGGTAATTTCTACATGATATCTTAAAATCTTTCCAAAGGGTGACAGGCTTATGTATTAATGAAGGCAAATCATCTTTTCATTATGGAGAGATTAATATGGAAGATATGGACTACATTTTTCAACTTTTCAAGATTGAGTGAATATCAATCAAAGAAGGAATGAAATATTTGGGCTATCAATTGAAGTCCACGGGCAATACCATATCTGAATGGTCTTGGATCCTCAATAGATTTTATAAAAGAATATCAAGATGGGAATTCAAATGCCTATTTTTACCTGGTAGGTTGATTCTCACTCAATTCGTGCTTGCACAAATTATTGTCTATTGGGCACACCTTTATTACATCCCTTCAGGCATCATTAAAAAATTAAACAGTTTAATGGCCATCTTCATATGGGGGGGTTGTAAGGAGAAGAGAAAATTCCATCTTACAAAACATTCAAACATTTCCCTCTCTAAAAAAATGGGGAGTTGGGGCATTATGAATCTTCACCGTTTTGGTTTGGCCCTTTTATGTAAATCTCTATGGAGAGCGGTTCTAGGAGATAGTTTATGGAGTAATGCGATTAAGGTGAAATATATGGGGAATAGAGATTTTATATATATTGGTATAGGAACAAAACTCTGGGTCCTTCACAAGGGTCGGCTATTTGGAGGAGCTTCCAAAAGGTTCTACATTTCTTTCTCAAGAATTTGGTCTGGAAATTTCAAACCGGGAACAACATTCTCATCAGCATCGATTCTATCATGGGTGTAGAGGTGGGTTTCCCTATCCCACAACAACTTTTACTGTTCCTTCAGCGAAAAGGTATTTTTTTCTAGGCACAGGTCATTCAAGATTGGCAGGGTGCAATTCCTAGATGGAAATCTGCTACGGAGCTGGGCCTCAATGATCAAATGGCTGCCCAATGCGATAATGCTATATGGGATATGAAGCATGCTGGGATAATCAGAACGAAGGACAATGATAGCATTGTCTCGCTGGATATGAGAGGCAGGACCAATGTTTTGGTAAGAGATATATATCTTTCCTTAATAGAAGATCAACATGAGTTTTCCTGGAAAATATTTCCAAATACTTTCTGGAACTCTGGATGCCCATTAAAAATTATACTTTTCTCGTGGCTAGTATTTCAAAATAAAAACCTTACATGGACCAACCTACAAAAAAGGAACTGGCACGACCCAACTATCTACTCAATCTGTCTATCTGAGACAGAAGATAATATGCACATATTTGTTAACTGCCCCCACACACAGGACCGATGGAAGCAGCTGGCTTCTCACTTTGGTTTTTCAGTCAAAACACATTCTTCCATCATGAATGCTTATGAATGGTGGGGTTCCTAGAAAATCATCTCGGGGCCTATTCCACTTATTATCTCCTGGTTCATTTGGAAATGGCGAAACAAAAAGATCTTTCAAAACAGAAAATAGGACTTCAAGCACATATTTGACAAAATTATCCCCTATTATCTCTCTATCCTCCTATAGCAAATGAAAGCTCATGCCAATGCAGACGCCCTTCCTCAGCACATTTTCCCGTGGGCTCACTTTAACGAAGCTACAAAAGATGATCTATGTGCTTGTGGAATTTTCATTAGCAATGTAAAGGATCAGCGTTACTCAATCTTCTGGAATGGAGGCCCAGGGACTAACAACAAAGACGAGGCCATGGCTCTACATGGTCTTCTCATCTTCTTCTCTTTTTTTAATACTGGCCCAATTCAAATCTTCACGGACTCCAAAATTATCATAGAGCATGTGAAAGGAAAACAATCTATAAAAAACGACAATCTATCTCGATGGTTGCACAGGATTACAACATTATGGAAGTATTCACTCCTCCCTATTTCACATATTAAGCATTCACAAAATCAAGTGGCGGACGAGCTATCAAAGAAAGGCTTGCAGACACAAAGCAACATTTGACATCTGAGCATCATTGTAGAATCCAACAAATACTATATTCATCCTTTCTCCATGTCGAGTATATAGAAATCTTATCTATCCTAGTATGTGTCATGATCCCATTATTTTAATCTTTGTTATGTGCATAGGGATCATGTTTTTGGCTCCTTATCTCTATGCATTAGATCTAATATCTCTATCAGTCAACATACTAGATTTATTGGCAAATATGTAAACAATGAATTTGTAAATGAATGGATCCATCTTGTTTTTGTCTAGAAATATTGTCTATTTCTCCATATTGTACATGATTTTTTATTTATAATATAAATAATATGTAGCGTTTTCTTCTTTGAAAAAAAACAAACGCATAAATTGTTTATGAAATTAATCCATGGAAAATCAATGGTAATTGGTTTCGCATAGGTAACCATGCTTAAACATTGATAAAGTAATGTCCAAATTGTGAAGTAGTAATCTCCGAATTGTAATGTGTTTTACTACTTTGTATGCATAGACTCGAGAGACAAAGCTAGTAATCAATGGTGATTGGTTTAAAAAAGGTAATTAAGCTTAAATATTGATAGAGTAATTTTTAATCACCAAACTGTAATAAGTAGCAATTTCCAAATTGTAATATTTTTCACTACTTTCAGTATGTATACAGAAACAAAGCAGGGAAAAATATTCTAGTAGTTTAATTTTTTTTAATTGATGGTTTTTTTTCTAAATATGTTGTTGGTTATTCTTTTTAAATGTTGATAGCGGTTAATTAAGGTTACATATTTGAGTTATATAGATTATATAATTAAATTATTAAATATTGTTTCACGTGTTTAATTTATTGTATATATTTAGAAAACTAGAAAATATAACATATTTTCTTTTGAAATGTTAGACAAAAAAACGAAAACATCTAATGATAAACAATACTAATATTATTATCCTTGCCCCAAGGTAGTGGATATTGTAATGGGTTTTGATGAAACCCATATTAATTTGGGTTTCACAAAAAAGAATTGTAAAAAATTCTATAGTATAACATTACACATTTAAATCTATGATTTTTTAAAAATAATCTAATTTATTTATGTTTAATTTGATTGGCTATTTGCCTTTTGCCTCTATTAATGTGCTCATTACCTCCATTAATTAACCACATGTACATAGATCACATCAAGATGTAAGATGGGCATTTATGATACAATTTGTTTTGGGAAGGTGATAAAATTATTGCTAATGAGTATAACCATTTTATATTCCTATTTATAAAAATGTGTAATGATTAATATAATCTAATAAATTATATTATAAAATTATACATATAATTTCAAATAATTATTTAAATTCACATATTAATTTAAAATGATTTATTAATGGTATGTGAGAGATATATTTATATTTTTGCAATATATTTTTAAGGGGTAGAGGTCACTTAGTTTTTTGTGCAAGCATAACCATATATGATAGATTTTACACTATTAATGAATGAATAATATTCAAAAAAATAAGATATTTGTAATAAGAATAAATATAAAATTTCTCATATTGACAAACTAAGGTTTGAAATTTAAGATAAGACCTCTATACCATAATAAGATTATCATAAGACCATATCCACAAACTATAAAAAGCCAAATGTAAACTATTAATAACTATTTCTATGCTAGAATACAAATAATATTAATTTACAAAATTTAATAAAGCATTTAATTACAATTTAAAATTAATCTAATTATAACATTTTAAATCTTTGTGTTTTTATTGTTTTCTACTTTAATTTAGCTATATTTAAACTAAGTGATAGGGACTAGCTACTATGTAGCCATTGTTAAATTAGTGTGTTCTCCTTTTTAATGCTAACCAACCACACTTCCTAGATCACCCACCAAACTCCATTTATTATTAAGAAGTGAAACTTGAACATGTTTAGAGTATTATAATGTCCAATGTTTTTAGCAGTAACAATGTACATTATAAATATAGTAATAGCCATGATATTGGTGGAACCAATTCTAACATTTGAGTATCGTTTAGTTTATAAAATTAATAAAATATATTTTGAGGATACAATATTTAGTATTAATTGCACCATATGTTGGCAAGGAAAGGTCGTAAGGAAATATAATATAGCACTAATGAATAGCATATAGCACTAATTAATGATTCTTTGACAAGCGTTGAAAGACAAAAAAATATCAACAAAAGGCAAGGACCATGCTACAATGAAATCTTACTGCAATAATACTTACATGAGCTTTACAAATCATGAGGCCTATGTTGAAGTTAAATATGCATGAAGATTTTTTCAGAATATGCTCTTTTATGTTATCTTTTCTTTAGGTACTCTTATGTCCAACCTGAAGAATCTTAGGGCTATACTATAATGAACCTAGATTGTTTACAAATCCTGCTTCCATATTGATAAGGGTTTTAAATGGATGTTGGTAACAATTTTATGTTGATTTGATTTTATTTGAGCGTTCTTAACCTATTAAAGACTGGTTAATCTACTAAGTTTTCATTCTATTTATGAGTGTTTTAAAAGCAAGTGATTAATATTTCAGTAGTTGATATGAATTTGGTCCCTTTTTTCCTTTGTGTAGATAGTAAAATATATATGGAGAAATGGCTTTTATCACTTCAAGAGTAGTGAAAAGAAGGTTATTGAGAAAATAACTCAAGCACTGAGAGAGATTTGGTAGTAGCTATGGAATTGGTCAACATGTCCTGTTCTGTGGTGTTTGCTACTCGACATAGATTTCTTGATCTTGTATAGGAGAAAGTAAATTTGCATTTAGCTTATACTACATTAACCATGAAATTTTCAACATTCAAGGCACACTTGCCATCAAATTTGTAGAGAAAATTATAACTTAGTATCACACTTTTCCTATCAAATCTAAATGCTTTTATATGCAACAATGATGGCTTTCATCACTTTAAGACCAATAAAAACAAGTCTATTGAGAAAAAAACTCCAACACTGAGAGATATTTGGTAGAAACTATGGAAATGGAAAACATGTCTTACTATATGGTGTTGAATATTGGGCATAGGTTTCTTGAACTTGTATAGAAGAATGTAAAATTGCATTTAGCTTATACTACATTAACTATGAAACTGGCAACATTTAGAGAGCACTTTACATCACATCTGTAGAGGATAATAGAATAAAGTATAACACTTTTCTTATCAGATTGAAATGCCCCTATATGAAACTACTACCTTGTGGCTCATAGTTTAAATTTGTGCAATGAGGAGGAGTCTCAAGGGGAAAGCTAGAGTAAGAAGAGGGGAAGCCAAGATTGAGCATTGTATGAAGAATCTTGTCTGGGACTTGAGAGTCATGTCAAGACACCCTTATTTATGCATCACACATCCTTTGACAATAACTTGTTTGACTCTCTAAGGTGATTTAGAATAGAAAAAGTGAAGCAAGCTATTATCTTTATGACTGACCTTCTACTCACTATACTATGTTCATCAGGCTCAGGGCTACGTTAGTTATACTGTTGTAGTTGAAGTTCACGAGCATAGCTTAAGCACAAACTTATTTTAGCATTGCTTAATAGATACTTGTTAAAGACGCCATAGTTGAGGTTTATCATCATATTTGTAATAGAAGCGCATAAATTATCATATTATCTTTGGGTTTGAAATATTTATTATGTGATAGATATACATTTCCCATAGATATTAAGTAAATTGCCAGTGATGACATAGACTCTTCACAAAAGTCATTTATGAATTGGGGCTAGATCAACCAAAGCACAATTGTTGAATGATTTGGTTGTGTTAGTTATACTAAAATGAGGATCCAAAATGAATGAGGCTAATAACAATCTGAAACAAAAATTACCATGCAAATTTATCTTCTTTTCAATACAAAGAGATTTAGTTTTGGTCCTCATTTGGCTCCTAAAATAGATCTGTTGAGCTGCAAGCATTATGTACACTTGTCCTTTAATCAATAGCATGGGAAAAAAAATCCAATTTAATGATTATTTCTGAATTTGATTGAGCTACAATTGTTTCTAAATTTGAACGGCCTACACGAATAAGGGAAGGTAGCAATGAAATTTTGGAATTTATGACACACTAGTAGACTTGAAACAAATATTACTTTCATATTGATGAGCATTTTATACGAATGTCATTAACCATTTTATGTTGATTCGATTTCATACACACTGATTATGTACAAAAAACTCTATAACAGGTCATTTCTACTCTTCTAAAGCTATCCTCACTTGTATGGATTCATTATTATTAAAGATTGTTTAGTCTACTAAGTTTTCATTATCTTTATTAGTGTTTTAAAAGGAACCGATTTATATTTCAATGGCTGATATGAAGTTCATCACATTTTTTCTTTGTGAAGATAGTAAAAAATATATGGAGGGCTACCTTTCATCACTTCAAGAGCAATAAAAAGAAGGCTATTGAGGAAAGAACTTTAGCACCGAGAGAGATTTAGTAGAAGTTGTCGAATTGGCAGACATGTCTTTCTATGTGGTGTTGGATACTAGGCATAGCTATGGACGAAAGTAAATTTGCATATCTTATACTAAATTATCCATGAAGTTACCTATTGGGTTGTGTTATATTATTTCCATGTAGTTAACAGGGGGTTTGAAGGGCACCCCTAACCCTACTATATGGGGTCCAGGGTACTGCGCTAGAAAATTTTGGTTTTGGACCCTATGTTAGGTTGGGCGGACCAACCTATGGTTTTGTGCATGATTTTTGCACATGTTTTTCGGACGCAATGGTTTTCGGTCCATGGTATTAGATGCTTCGGCATGTCTAAATATGTATTGTAACATTGAAATGAACATAATGAAAAATCAAGCTGGTATTCCCGATTTTGGGATCCAGGGGAAAATCTTTGTGTATATGTGTTTTATGTGTTATGATCTCACATTGTTTATTTTTTGTGTTTTAGAATTAGTATGTAGGTAATTTATGTACAAGGTTAAAACCTACATTTGGTATCAGAGTTGTTTTGGCTTCAAGGGGACGCCTTTGTTGCTAAGGGGTTTCTCTTAGGCCTGTGGTAGACCTTGTTCAGTGGGAGATTTGCGAGATCGATTCTGGTTGTGAAAGAAGATGGCAAGCGGTGGAAATATAGAGATCGATAAATTTAATGGTCAGAGTTTTGAGTTGTGGAAACTCAAGATGGAGGATCTGTTGGCTGATAAAGACTAGTCAATCGTGGTAGATCTGGGTACTAAACCAATGGGAGTGTCCGATGAAGAATGGAAGAAGTTGGATTGGAAGCCAAAGAGCACAATATGATTGTGTGTCTCAAATTCAGTATTGTTGAAATATTAGGGGAAGCTACGTTGAAGGCTTTGTGGGACAAGTTACGGACTTTGTACCAATCTAAGTCTCTGGTAAATAAATTGTTCCTACAGAAAAAGCTATATAACCTGAGGATGAAAGATGGAGACTCGGTGACAGAGCATCTGAATGCATTTAATACTGTGGTAAGTTAGTTAGCATCTGTTGATATTAAAATTTCAAATGAAAATAAGTTCATCGGTTTGTTGTTTTCTCTACCAGATTCCTGGGATAGGCTGGTTATTGCAATAGGTAGCAATGCAACTGCCTTGCATTTTGATGAAATAGTCTCATCTTTGCTGAAGAAGGAGATGAGACAGAAAAATATGGAGAGCCAAAATGGTGATGCCTTGTCTGTATGAGGGCGGACCTAGAACAGAAACAAAAATAAGTCATTGAGTGGGAGATCTAAATTTAAAGGGAGAGCTAAATCTCTAGGAAAACCTGTAAAGGTGGTGTGCTAGAAATGTGGAAAAGAAGGGCACTACAAAAGGGACTGTAAATCTAAAGCTCCTGAAAAAGGAAAGGGATCTGATAAGGCTCCTTCTACAAAGGCGAAAACCACCTCAGATGAAGGTGGAGATGTGTACTTGGCTTCTTCAAGTACACATGTAGATCTTGAGGCATGGTTGATTGACTCAAGTGCATCCTTTCACTTCACTCCCCATAGAGAGTGGTTCTACAAGTATGAGAAATATGATGGTGATGATGTCTTATTGGGGGAAGACAGGAAGGCTAGTATCATTGGTCGCGGAAAAGTAAATTTGAAGTTGCAAGATGGAAGGGTTAGAATGCTTCTAGGTGTTCTACATATTCCTACATTAGCCAGAAATCTGATTTCTATTAGCAAGCTGGATGATGCAGGTGTAAAAACAGTGTTCGAGAAGGATACCTACAAGATGGTTCAGGGAGCACTGGTATTGATATGGGGAGTTTGGATTGGAACTTTGTACAAGCTGCGAGGTAGCACTGTTATTGATGGGTGCAATAGTTCTGTGGTTCCTGAAAGTAGAGCAGAAAATCTAGTGGTCTCTGGAGAGAAGACCATGCTGTGGCATCAAAGGCTTGGACATATTTTAGAAAAGGGCCTTCGTATACTTCATGGTAAAGGTATAGTAGAAGGTATGAGTAATAGCTCTCTGGATTTTGATTTCTGTGAAAATTGTGTATATGTGAAGCAGAATCAGGTGAGTTTTCCCTCTGGTAGTAAGAGGTCGAAACATATATTAGAACTTGTGCACAGTGATGTGTTTGGACGTGTGAAGGTTCCATCACTAGGAAATTCTATGTACTATGTATCATTTATAGATGATTTCTCAAGGAATACATGGATATATTTCCTTAAGAAGAAATCTGAA
>APFE031153819.1:6407-21412 GCA_000404065.3 Pinus taeda | reverse complement strand
AATTCGGCAATGCCGACCAGGTGCACTTTGCAGGAAAAGGTAAAAAGGCACAACTTAAAGTTAGAAACCATCTTGGCCATTTCATCCTAAACAGAAGAGAAGGATGGAAAGAAGCAGATAGGATGTTGGAAGGCCTTGGCCTAAAACAAAGCTTCCTTTGGAAGCCCTATGACCCCAACGACTTTATATCCTTGAGAAGACAGAGATGCAAGCTCTCTAGCTATGAGCATGAGAGCAGGTTCCACATTCTAAGACATGCTAACCAGCCAAAGTGGAGAAGAAACACCTTAGAAGAGCCTGTGTCTCAAGAAGAGCTAGTTGAAAGAGCTAGTAGGCATTTATCAAAAATGGCTGACTTGGAATGTCCTTCTCAGGTGCTTTCTCTGCCAAATCCTCAAACAAGAGCAGCTGCTTCATCCTCTACAACACAACAAGAGGCAGTGCAAAATACTAATCAAGGGCAGGGCAAGGGAAAGGATAAAGTGATGGAACAACCAGAGGGCCAAAAGGGCCAACAACAACCAGAGGGCCAGCAGGACCAGCAACAAGTAGACCAACAGGGTCAGGACAAGCAGAAACGAGAGGCCCAAGCATCTACCCAAAAAGAGACAACAACTATGGCGCCTCCTAGACAGGATTCTAGGGTAGACTCCTCCATCCTCCAAACCCCTCAAAGGGAGGATATTAGCAGGAAAAGAGAGAGGGAAACCCCCCTCACTGAAACATCAGATAAGCGGCAAAGGCTAAATCCCTTCTCAGAGGAGGAGATGCAAAGCATAGAGACCTCTGCCAGCTCCCTGCAGCAGGAGCAAGATAAGGCAGCACTAGGAGAGGTGAGCTCCTCAGGGCAACAACAGAGCACAGCTGCAGCTATAAAAGAACAGTTTAAATAGGCCAAACGGAGGAGTGAGCCAATAAAAATTCGGCTCTACAATCACCTGTTAAATATGGCTCCAGCAAATCAGCAAAGGCTCATGGCTGCCTTTGATGATGCAAGAGGCAAGATGACCATGAGCCATTCACTCCTACAGTGCAGCAACCACAAACAGCTGCAGATTATATCAGGACTAATTTGGAAGTCCTCTCAAAAGACATCCACCCCATAGATCAGATTGAGCTTCACAAATAGACGGGTGAGATGGTCTATGCCACTCTGGCAGACAAGACCTTGATTAATTACAGGCTGCAGAATAGCCTAAAGAACACTGCAGCACAGCTTGAGTTGGAGAGGGCATCCTCCCAAGCTAAAGATAACAGAATCAAGGCATTAGAAGAAATAATCATAGAGTTTGGGCATGACCCCAATGACGTTAAGGCAATACAACAAGTCCTTAAACTGAGGGATGCAGACATGGTTGCAATAAAAAAGAAATTGAAGATCCCCCCAACTCTACACCCACAGATAGATGAGGTTGCCCAGCAGAGGCAAGAAAAGGATGCAGCTGCATTATTGATGACATTATACAAGGAGCTGATAGAAACATAGGAAAAGCGGCAAGACACAGAGACCACATTGGAAGCAGCATTGCAAAGGAGGGAGGCAAGGCAATCTTCCAAGCCGCCCACAGAATCAATAAACCTTGAGGATACCCCTCAAGATACTGTCCCTCCAAAGCAACAGGCTCAGCAGGATGCTCCAGGTACCACAGCACCAACCACCTCAGCACCAACAACAGAGCAGGCTGAGAGCCTGGACATGCAGAAGCTGAGGCAATAAATACAGGTACTAGAGGCTCAGATGTCAGAACTCAGCCAAGCCCAGGACAGCTTAGCAAAAATAAATGAAAAATATGATAAGTCTAAGAAAAATGTGGCTGAGAGGGAAAGAGAAGTAAAAGCTCTGAAGAAAAGAATTGCAGAGCTAGAAAAGGAGCTCAGTTTTGATAAAGTTACATCAGAGCTCAAACAAGTTATCTGGACCACCATTGGACAATCAATAACTAACCAATGGGAGTACATTGAGGCCATATATGAGCAAGTGGGACTCATTGGTAGAGCAAGAAAAGAATTGCACATAGCAAGGGTATCTCTAGGCAATATGCCTGAGATTGCCCCCAAGATGATTGAAGTGCTCAATTACAGGACAAGTTCCCAGCTGGTGAGAATGGGAATTGGAAACAGGACTGAAACAATTTCTCTAATCAAAAGAGTCCTAACAATGAGGAACCTAATTCAGACACTGGACAGAAGAATCCAGGATATGCAAGCTGACATAAATAAGTTCCAGAATAGTTTCTTAGCTCTGCAGGACAGAGGGCTCCCCAGCTTGTTAGAATCAGGGAAGTTACTCTCACATGACAAGTATGTCAAGAGAGTAAGTAGTTTTGCAGTAATACAGATTGCTGAGGCACCAAGTACATCTTCAGGAGCAGGCCCAGTAACAGGGCAAATTCTTTTTGAAAGATTAGATAATTTGTTTTTTATTTGAAATGAAATCACACACTTATTTGATGAGCCCCCTCACTTCTATAAATATACAGAGGCTGATGAGACCTTGGGGTCAATTTTGAAACAGCGGCTGCCTCCTCCAGACACATGGCAGGAATTAATAGGATTGCTTTTGAATCAAAGCTAAATAAACACATCTTTCTCTTCAACAAAAGGTTTGCATTACATACACAGCTGGACAAAAGATACATCAGCAGGTATGAAGACGCTGAGCCAACTCAGCATAGGTACTCGGCCACAACAACAGCATCAGCAAGCACAAGTGGCAGGGCCAAGAAGACACAGAAAAGTAACAGCTGCACAGCAAGTCCTTTAGCAGTTATGATAAAGCCGCTCAACCGACTCCGTGAGCCCCAAAGGTCAATACTACTCTGACAGGAGTTAAGAGCTTTTATAACTCATTTAAGATTGTAATTACATCTCATCTACAAGCCATGTACGAGTGTAAGAAGATATTTTCTTCTCAGATGACTTAATGCCTGAGATATTTTTGTATTAGACTTCTATATATTCCCCCTCGCATCTGTGAGTAGGGGTTGGACTCCGGATGTAAGAAATCTCTTGATATCTCTTCTGTTACTCTAATATTGTAAATTCTCAGACAACTAATACAAAGAATGATGGGATTTCTCCAAGCATTGTGTCTCTTGATCTCTTGATGGTGTATGGCTCAAAGTTGTAGGATTCCTGTGTATTCCATGGCTCAATAAGTCTTCTCGTTACTCTCTGTTACATATATATTGTTATACTTTCATATATCGTTCATGCTCTCCATGTATTCAATATCTAAATGGTCAGGAAAAAGAATAGTCCCAGGATTTAATCTTTGATTACCCTGAGCTCAATCATAGCTGTTTCATCTGTTTTCCTCAGTTAAGGTATTTAAAGAGTAATTCTTTAGTGCTACCTTTAATGCTATATCATCAGTGCCCTGTTATTTCAGGAATTCAAGTAATTGCTCCTAAATAATAGACCTCCTTCACACTACTCAGCTTAGTAAAGAATCCTTAATTGCTCTTTGCTAGTTGTTTTCCATTTCCACTCTCACAACTTACAGTTCATTTTATGAAATAGACACAGGCCCTGTAATTCCAGCTGCACTTAAGCCAGGATCTCAAGGAAGCAACAGCCAAAGACCCCATTGCCCAATGGATTAGTTTTACCTGCAGACAGACTCTAAAACTATCAGAAGCATCCTCCCAACCAAACATAAAAAACAATCAAACATTCACTTCATAACTGGCCTAAAATTTCACTAAAACAGTGACAAACCTTACAGAGAGAGCCCTCTTTGACTAGAGCTGGGCTAGAAGCTGTAGTCCAAAGATTGGTTAGTGGTTACCCCGGCCGTATTCCCTTGGGAGTCATAGGGAACAACCTGGGTGTTAACAGACGCTCTGGTCGATATCATCTTTGTTCTTTGCTCACTTTACTCATTATGCAATAGCTCATTTATCTTCTCAACAACATTCACTCATCACATCCTATCACAACACTCTATCCTATGTTCTTCAACTGCATGCACTTCAATTCTTGTCCTTCTATTCGATAGGCTCTCTTCGCCTCTTACACCATAGCATAGGCTCTTTTGGCCTTCTTCACACAACAAAAGAACCTTTGACCTTTCTCATGCAACACTTTTCTCTCTCGGTGTCTCTTTTCCTTGCATAGGCACTCTCAGCCTTTTCTCTGTAGAACATGCTCACTCGGCCTCACACAACAATGCACTTACACCCACATAGCTCTTTTTTAGCTCTCTCATAACAATGTTGCATCCCCCACTTTGCACATCTAAGCTCTAGGGTCTAGTTCCTCTACTACACTATACTCAATGTTGCCTCTACTTCTTGTTCCCACACTTCCCGAGTGTACCTCCACCTATATCTCCATTCTGTTGTTGCCTCTGACTTGTCTATTGCTTCCTTGTTAAACTCTAAATATGGGAACTTGAATGATCTCCATACTGAGAATTAATTATTAGTCCACCTGCACACTCTAGTGAAGCTCTCCATGCTTAATCATGGATCTTTGAGCTAGAATGTACCTCATGATGGCTTCTCTACACTTCATTTAATTCATTGAGGTGGGTCATAGCTCTTGACAGGGCCAACACTTCATCCTATGTAACCATGGTTTTCTATGTCATCGTCTCCTTCCTTTAATAATCGCCTTTGACTCCATTGACCCTTGAAAATTTCTATTTATTTTTGGGATGAACCTCATTGTGTACAAATTTTCTCTGTTGTCAACCCATTCATCCTTTAACACCTCTGTGTTACACTATCAGGGCTCCACTCATCGTAACTTTTATTAAACAATGTTACGATATTACAATATTCCAAAGTTCCTTTAGCAACTTCTTTCTTAGCCCCATTTTTATCTTTCACCATGGAACCACTACTTATGACCACTAGTATAGCCCTTAGGTGCTGAAGTATTGAAGCCCTCATATCTTGTAACTTTTATTCAAATGATATTATGAGGTTACAAGGTTCCGAGCTTGTTTCGCTTATCCCTTTCCTTTTTTTTGTCCTTGGGATTGGGCACTGTGACTGACGGCTTCATATACCATTGTAGTGTTATATTGGAGCCCCTACATATCATAAATTTTATTTAAAGGACCTTATGAAATCATAAAGTCCCTATTGGATTTTAGCTCCCTCTTCTCAGCCCATTATCACATTTCCCCCATAGGACCGGGTGTCGTGACCGGGGCCATAACACTTAGGTTCTAAGGCCTTTAGGCTCTTGCCGAGGGCCTATCTTCTTGTATATTCTCTTTTTTTCTTGGTTATTTGGGTCCCCATGACCTTGTTCCTATCAATATCAGAGCTCCCACATCAAATCATAACTTTCCTATAAAACAATTAAATAGGAGTTACAAAAACTCCAACCTCCAAAATGTTGGCCTCCGAGATGGTGTCATGTTGATTTCATCAACACCACGTGCTCTCTCCTTAGTGGTGACATGTGTCACACAAATTTTGCCTATTAGGCCACCCAAAATGTTGAATCTGACTACCACGTGTCCTCTATACTACCACATCATACTAACATCATCTGCCTCATCAACTTCTCAAGGCCAATAACCTACTGCTAGGTGTTCTATTGGAGGAAAGAGAAAGGGGTCACTTGGTCCTTTGTTTTTTAACTGATTCCTTTGTATTTCCTCTTTTCTGCATCCCTCAGCACTTTCAAAGAATTACACTCATATGAACTTATGAGGTTCCAAAAACCCAATTTCTGAACCTTTGAGGTTGTTCTTGCTCCCCTATATTTTGTTGCTCCAAGGTTTCAATATGATGTGCTCCGATGTTGAGCCTTCTGAGGTTTTGATGTTCCCCAACTTCTGATATCACTATCCATAATTCGTCCATGCTTCCTTAGTATGGGATGAGAAATTTCTTAAAGGGGAATCACATTTTGGTTACGAAGTTCTGAGGTCCCAAGGTTCTAAGCCTTCTCAAGTTCTGAGGCTCTGCCACCATGTCAGTTGAATTTGGTAGTGCTCCCAACTTTGGCTATGCACCGAGACTCCTCTAAACACTTTTTAACTCTGCTTTCATGGCTTAAGTCACCAAACATTGACTAGGAATAACTCTTAATAGATGAGGCCATTTGCTGACTTCATCATATTTTTGGAAAGCTCATTCATAGAACTTTCCCATGGAGAAGGTCTAATTTAGGCTTTGAGCCCATCTGCTAACTGAAAACTAGATGCAAGTGCTTTGTCATTATTTCTGCATTAACCATTCTTCTTGTGCCTAGAACCTATTCTTCGGAGGAATTATGGGACTCCCAACCATGTAGACATCATTTTATGGATTCTCCAATAAGCCTTCTACTATGGTGATTCTCTACCAGAGACTGCAACAACCATTGGACTCCCCATGAGCTTGACACATCAAGCAAATCAAACTAGCCCAATGATCATCACAACTAGGCTAGGGGACATTAAGTCCAACATCTATTGCCACAAACCTTCATGCTAGTCTAGTTGACATCAATCCCAACACTCTTGCCAACAATTGGACAATGCCAACTACCCAACACATCTCCCAACATGATTGTTGATATCAATACCAACACACTTGCAGCCACTAGCCATCTAGACAATTCCAACTATCCAACACTCATTAACTAACCCTACAAGGAAAATGTTTTGAAAGATAGGTTTACAAAAATGTATAACTAGACTAGCACATGGAAAGTAAAAATACAAGGGGGCTTGAACACATAGGTTGGGCGCAACCTAGGGCGACTCAAGTCCCTAAAGGAAAATCACTCTGGACATGAAAGAGTGCTTCTCATTTATCAAGAAATGTGCTCATACACGAGATAGTTGAGAGCTAAAAATATAAGGAAAAACATCTTCACTACTGCAGACTATAACCTCCAAAATTTTGATTCCCTAATGGGATATTGAATCCCTTTATTTATAAAAAAATGGTTGATGGGTAGCCTCCTTGAAGAGAGGGTTGATTCCCTCCAAAACCCCTAGAAAATAGGATACACTACAAGAAAAAAGGTCATTGGTGAGGGTCATGCTTGTGATAGACCTTTAAGGACCGTCTCCAATGTCATGTATGGTGACAATGTTTAAAAAAGCATTGTTGTAAGTGTATATAGTGATGGTCCTTTGAGGTTTGTCACCGAAGCCATTTTCAATGACACTTTTGGCGAGGGTCGTTAAAGGCCCGTCACTAATTGTCTCTTTGGTGAGACTTTTGGTGATGATCGTTAAAGGCCCATCACTAATTCTCTCTTTGGTGACACTTCTAGTGACGATCTTTTATTGACTGTCACCAATGATCTTTTTGGTTACTTTTGGTGACAGTCAATAAATGTTTGTCTTCATTTATCATTCCAATGAGTTTTTAATGATGCTTCATGCCAATGACAGACCTTCAAGGTCTGTCACCAATGTCACATATGGTGACGGTCTTTAAAAAATCATTGTTGTAAGTGTATATAGTGATGGTCCTTTAAGGTTTGTCACCAAAGCCATTTTCAATGACACTTTTGGTGAGGGTTGTTAAAGGCCCATCACTAATTCTCCCTTTGGTGACACTTTTTGTGAGGGTCGTTAAAGTCCCATCACTAATTCTCTTTTTGGTGACACTTCTAGTGACGATGTTTTATTGACCCTCACCAATGCTCTTTCTGGTTACTTTTGGTGACGGTAAATTTTTTTTTGTCATCATTGATCATTCCAATGAGTTTTTTATGACACTATGTATTTGTTACTATATTTTTTTTCAAAATATAATGATTTAAGACCATTGCTTTGGGGTATTTCTCATTATGTGTCCAATGTCATAATGTTTATAATAGTCAATAATTTTGTTAAGAAGTAATTAGTGTGTATCATTTCCCTCAAGTCATAAGAATATACTTTTTCTATGATTCAACGAACAATTCATCTCTATTAGATTTATTATCTAGTTAATTCTCTTTAAATAAAGTTCCACTAGTGTGTAAGAACTATATTATTTAATACATTATCAAGCTCTATCAATTCTAGTAATGATAGAGACCTAGCACTCCTCAACACTCATGGCACACCTTAACAGGATTTGGAACAGTAGACTAACATTCCTTGGCACCTCACATGTCTTGGAACATCTTTGTGCCTAGAACATATTTGTATGTAGAACATCTTGCCATGAGTAGGAAGCCCAATCACATGTTGGCATGCCCTAGCATAGCATGACACTCTCCTATCATGTGTTGGCATGTTGTGTATTCCGTAGCATAACCTGGAACA
This sequence comes from Pinus taeda, assembly GCA_000404065.3. NCBI lineage: Eukaryota > Viridiplantae > Streptophyta > Pinopsida > Pinales > Pinaceae > Pinus > Pinus taeda. Next base: position 13,197 of record APFE031153819.1, on the reverse strand, counting down.
CCTTGGCGTAATATTGCATTGAGAAACATTAGCACTTGGCACACATTTGCACTTGGCATGTATTGGAACATATTATTAGTGTGCCTAGCATGCCCCTTTTGAAAAAGATAAATTCCTGACTTATTAACCCTCTTATGTGTTCATTTACTTACATTTTAGCTTTGTTAATCTATCAAATTCACTTTAGATAAAGTTCCACTAATGTGTGTAGGAACTATATTATTTAATACATAATCAAGCTCTGTCAATTCTATTAATGAGAGAGACCTAACACTCCTCAACACTCATGGCACACCTTAACATGCTTTGAAACACACTAAAATTCCTTGGAACCTCACATGTCTTGGAACATCTTTGTACCTAGAACATCTTGCCATGAGTAGGACGCCCAAGCACATGTTTTCATTCCCTAGCATAGCATATCACACCCCTAGCATGCCCTAGAACACCTTGGCATAATATTACATTGGCATACATTAGCACTTGGAACACATTGGCACTTGGCATGTATTGGAACATATTATTAGTGTGCCTAGCATTCCTCTTTTCAAAAAAGATAAAGTCTTGACTTATTAACCATCTTATGTGTTCATTTCCTTGCATTTTAGCTTATATATTCCTTTTGTTGCCTTGCAACTCCTTGATGCATATTGGCATACTCTGGTACCTTGCACATCAACCTAGCATGTCTTAGCACCCACCATGTCTTGGCATGCCTTGGCATTATTTGGGACTTGTTAGCACATCCCAGAACTACCTAGCACACTCTAGCACTTCTTGAAATTCCATGTATTCCCTAGCATGCCTTACCTGTGCTTATCATACCTTGTCACTCCCTCCTTGGCATGACAGCTAGCACTCATTGACACTCCCTAACACACCGTCATATTCATTCACTTTCACGCATTTTGACCCAGTGCTCCCTTGTGTTGTCCTAGTACTCTCTAACACTCCTCGACATGCATTGGCACTCTCTATCACACCCTAGCACTCTTCGACATGCTCTGCCACTTCATAGCATGCATCACACTCCTCGAGACACATTGACACTTGGCACATGTTGGCACTTGGCAAGTATTAGCATGTTTGGCATGCGTTGAGATGACTTGGTATGCTTTGGCATGGTTTAATATTAAATTTATTTGAGATCAATTATTTGAAAGTAGATGAGAAGCAAAGGAGGAAGATTTGGCACTTATAACACACTGACACTTGGCATCTAGTGTTGGTGTGCCTAGCATGCCCCTCATGGAAAAGGTAAATTGATGACTTATTAACCCTATTATGTGTTCATTTCCTTGTAGTTTAACTTGTTTCTCCCTTTTGTTGCCTTGAGAGTCCCTAGCATGCATTTTCACACCCTTGCACATATTGGCATGCCTTAACACTTGGCACATATTAGCTTGTTTGACATTCCTTTGTACTATCTGGCACATGTTAGCATTCCCTAACACACCTTGGCAATCATTCCCTCACAGCTAGAATTACATTTTTCCATGACCTGGGAACCGTACATTCCCTAGAACATGTTGGCACTCCCTAGTTTTCATGCCCTCATTATTAGGCTTACTTTTTTTGCAACTTGGGAACCCAACCAATTCATTAGCAAAAGAATATTGTGCCCAACCAAAAGTCTCCCTTTCTCTGAAATTTCTTTGTCCACGCCTTATCACAACCATATGCTTGTATCCTGCAAGTCCTATTTTGAACTTCTCCTAAAACACTTCATCCTTGGGACACCTGGAGTTCACTAACACTCCTTGGAACACACTCTTATTCATTCATTTCCAAGCATTTTGACCTAGTTCTCCCTTGTGTTCCCCTGACACTCCCTAACACTCCCTAACACTCCTCAACATCCATTGACATTGTCTAAGATGTGTTAGCACACCTTTTCATTCCTTCGCATGCCCTGCCACTCCTTAACTATCATGCCCTCACAACTACCCTTACTTTTTTTAGACTTGGGAACCCAACCAAGTCCTGCCTCAACTACAACAAGTTAACTAATTTATAGTTACTACAACTAGACTATGCCTTGTTCACCTAAGAACTGTCTATAACACATCTTAGGCTACTCATATTTAATCTCAAATCATCCCACTTAACAAGTTACCAAGTCAAGTCTCACGTCCAACCATGACCTTAAAACAACTAAGAAACATTGTTTACATCTTGACATGCCATAGCACCTGGCACATATAATAATCCATTAGCCCTACGTGACACGTGTTAGCATCCCCTACATTTCTTGGCATACTTTGCACTCCCTAGCACTCCCTAAAATTCCCTAGAACTCTAGCATGCGTTGGCACTGCCTAGCATATAACCTTTTCACTCCCTCCTTAGAACACATGGAACTCATTGGCACTCCCTATCACACACTCTTATCTATTCATTTCCATGCATTTTGAACTAGTTCTCCCTTGTGTTTATGTGGCACTCCCTAAGATTTGCTGGAACACATTGGCACAACCTGGAACCTGACACATCTTGGCATGTTGCCTTGGCACTACCTAACATATCTTGTCACTCCCTCCTTACCACACCTAGAACTCACTAACACTCGCTGCCACACACTCTTATTCATTTATTTCCATGTATTTGAAACTAATGATCCCTTTTGTTTCCTTGGCACTACATAACACTTCCTGGCATGTATTGGCACACCCTAGCACCTAGCTCATCTTGGTATGTTTCCTTGCCCTCTAGCATGCCTTAGCACTGCCTACCATACCTTGTTACTCCTTTAGAACACTTGTATCTCACTAACACTTCCTGTCACAAACTCTTATTTGTTCATTTGCGTGCATTAATTTGACCCAGTGCTCCCTTGTGTTTCCCTGGCACTCCCTAACACTTCCTAGCACATGTTGACACACCATGGCACTTGGTACATCTTGGCTGCATGTCACCCTAGCAATCGAGCATGACTTATTGCAACCTAGCATACCATGTCACTATAGCTTTAACACACTTGGAACTCGCTGACACTCCATGTCGCACACTCTTATTCATTCATTTCCATGAATTTTGACCTTGGTCTCCCTTATATTTCCCTAGAAATCCCTAACACTCCTTAACACGTATTGGCACACCTTGGCACTTGTAGGCACATCTTGGTATGCTTTTCCAACACTCTAGCATGCCTTGGCACTACATAACATATCTTGCCACTCCCTCCTTAGCACACCTAGAACTCGCTGCCACTTCATTTCCATGAATTTCAAACTAGTGTTCCCTTGTGTTTCCTTGGCACTTGGCCCTAACACTCCCTAGCATGCATTTATGTGACACCTTGGCACCTGGCACATGTTGGCATGCCTTAGCAATTGGCTTGTCTTAGCATGCCTAACATGCCTTGGAATTTTCTAGCTTGTGTTAGTACTTCCTAGCATTCCCTGGCATGTCTTGATACTCCCTAATTTCCATGCCCTCATAGATAGCTTTAATATTTTTTGTGATTTGGGAACCCAACCAAGTCATTGGTAAAAAAATGTTATGCCCAACCCAAAGTCTCCCTTTGTCTGAAACTATTTTGACCAACCCCTTATAATTATAACCATAGGCTTGCCTCCTACAATTCCTATTCTGACCTTATCCTAACACACTTTGTCCTTGAGACACCTATAATTCATTGACACTCCTTGGCACACACACTTATTTGTCCATTTCCATGTATTTTGACCTATTTCTTCCTTGTGATGCCCTAACACCCCCTAACATTCCTCAACATGCATTGGCAATGCTTGACATGTGTTAGCATGCCTTTTCATTCCTTAGCATTCCCTCACACTCCTTAGTTATAACTGTTTCTAGGAAAACTAGTGTCTATTTGATCTACTAGTCCCACTAAGACGGGTAGGTATCTTAGAAACAAACGATTCAAAGTAACTTGTGTTTTCCTTTATGTGTGATAGATAAGAGAGAAGCAGAGAGCACCAACCTTAATCTTTCGCTTGGCTCCTTGCTTGTTTCCTCTCTCCTTTGATAGAGCTTGCCACTCCTTTCTCACTTGTCCCACTTTAAAGAACACCTGTAGAGGCAAAGCAACAAAACACCATCAAAGCATAGAGATCTATAATACCATAAACAATGTAGAATTAGAGGTACATTAACCATACAATAGCATTCACAAATACAATATTCACAAGTACACAAGTATATGGAGGAAAACTCATATAACTTTATTGATAGTAGAAGTAGAAGAGAGGATTATAACCCATCTGTCTGATCCAACATCATCCTCCCAACATGAAAGCCCTCTTCACCTCATGAAAAGCAAGAACACCCAAGAATACAATGTCTCAAAGAGAAACCAATAGAACTTCCTTACAAATTACAAAATTCCAGCCTCTAAATCTCTGGGATGAGGGATCCATTTATAGATATTTGCAAAGGGGTGAGTCAGCTTTTGGGTTTTTGATTACTGTCATTTCACTAATAGTTCTTGGTTCCACTTGGAGATTTCATGATCTCTTACTCATTCCTAGGCGAATTTAGAGAGACAAGTGTCATACGAGAAGTTTCTAGAAGATTCTCTGGGTTTCCACTTAGGAAACTATCTCTGCCATTTGTCTACTCTCACCCATCGTACCCTAAAAAAGGATCTTTCAGTATGCATCGCAGCTGGCTAGTGTTGCAATCAGTATGCAGCACACCCTCAGCGTGGAGAAGTCTATATGGTCTAGTTGTAGCTAGTTTTGAGTGGTTTTTCAGGTGGAAATTCTGGGAAATGATGTAATCAATTGACCATGATCCCTTAGGGTATGAAATAAAACTTTTATGGGTCTAAAAACCCTTGGTTTATCGACATATGTGATTGGGGTTACAGTGCCCAAATATTTCTATAATAGTTGCCCCCTAAAGCATAGGTCGTAAATCTTCTGATGTCGAGTGAAATGCTTTATCATGAGGATCTGAGGATTTTTGAACTAGAAGGTCACCTGTATAAAATATAATACAATACATTATCTTCATATTATTTTCATGATCTAGTTGAGGCAGGCATTCCCATGCTCAGCTTTATAAATTCATTTTCATGTACATAGGACAGACAACCGTCTGTGTTGCAGACTGGTGATTCTTGTAGAGCCATCATCCCTTAGCTTGGATGATCATCTGTGCAGCTATGATGTATATTTGATGTCTTTATTTTCTTTAATATATCATAGCCTAGTTGGATGAAACTAGATCTGGAGTCTTCAAACTCGTTCAATCTTTGCCTAATGTGCAAGCCGATCCATGTGAAAAGATGTCCTAAACTCAAACATGGAAGACATCACGTGATTACCAGCCAATGATGTAAGCTGTTAACAGGCATGAGAGGAATCACCGATAATGATAATGACACTAAAGATACTACAGTATAATTCACGTGGTGTGAATATAGGATCTGATGTTGAACACCATGCCAAATATTTCGGTCGAAGACCATTGATGTAAACCTATTTCCAGAAGTGAGAAACTTGCCATTGAGGCATGCAAGCTTCAAAGTACTGAAAGGTTTGTTCCTAAGTCAACTTCTTGGATAATGAGCTGAGGTCGACAAGAAGTGACCCATCATAGGAGGGACTTATCGAATCCCACATCTACGACACGAAATGAAGAAAATGATTTTCTGGAGGTGAAAACGATCTGATGATACAATGTTCAGGAATGGCGGTCATGAAAAATGGAGAGTGAAGGCATTGTAGTGGATGAGGCATTAGCTCGGTTGGTGAATTCTCTGAGTGACTTCTCTTGAAAATATCAGCGACACTGAGATGATCGGTAGCGTTAACCCCATGGAGGACCAATGGTGATGGTAAACGGAATAACCCAACCCGACTCAATCATGGTGATGGAGTGAAAGTGTCATGTTCAAGAGTGATCTGCTACCAATGAAGTTCTTCAAGTTTTATTCCCTTTTTTCCCAGTCATTGCTAACCAGTACCTCTTTATTTTTGTCAAGCTTGAGGAGGATAACATATGCTTGTTCTATAATTTTCCCTTCTGGCAAACCTGTCACTATGTTTTAGTGAGCCTAACGACAGTGAAACTTGCTCTTGTCCGGAAGGAGAAGTTTGTCGGTATTGTTTTAACAAGTTTAATGACAAAGATAACTCGGTCCTTTTCATGTTTAGAGAGTTTGAAAAGAGATGGAAAGGAAACTCTAGTAGTCCTTTTTTGTGGCATAATCCCTTAAGTCCGAAAAAGTATCAAATAATATGAAAGGGATGACTTTTCGATAGTTTTAGCAAGCCAAACAAGACAAGCACTCGATATTTTTGTGGAATGATCCCTCAGGTCCAAAAAAGATTAAAAATGTGGAGGAGGGATGTGTTATAGACATATTTGGGCACTACAAACCCAATCATATATGTCCATAAACCAAGGGCTTCTGAGTCCCTAAAAGTGTTGTTTCATGCCCTAAAGGAACAAGGTCAGCTGATTAAATCATCTCCCAGAAGTTCTCCATAGAAAACCGCTCAGAACTGGTCAAAACTGGACCATACAAACTGCTCAGTGCTAAGGGTGTGATGCATCTCACCTCCTTAGTGAAAAAAGTGTGATGCATATTGAAATGCCCTTCTGTAGGGTGCGATGGGTGAGAGTAGACAAATGGCAGAGACAATTTTCAAGGTGGATGATCATGGAATCTTCCAGAAACTTCTCCTGTGACACTTGCCTCTCTGAATTTGCCCAGCGATGAGTAAGAGATCATCAATCTCCAAGTGGAATCAAGAACTATTAGAGAGAGGACACTAATCAAAATCCCAGAAGCTGACTCACCCCCCTGCAATCATCT
>APFE031153817.1:85860-111843 GCA_000404065.3 Pinus taeda | reverse complement strand
ACAAGGTTGGTTCTCTTTCACTTTCTTTATTGATGGCTTGTAGAATAGTCATGTTTTGGCTCAGTAATCATTAGTGTGACAACACCCCTCCTACTTGTCCCATGAATGCCAAGTTTGTGACTGAGGAACATTCAATTTTGTTACAATTTGCATCTGCTACCACCCCTCAGTCTACTATCCAGACGCTGCAAGGTTCAACCCTCCCGTGTAATTTGTATGGCTACACATTTTTTAGAAACAATGTGGAAGTTGTAAGCTCTGGTTTCCCCTTTCAGGGGTAGAGAAATTTTGATATTTCTATCTAGTTTCCTCATTTTGAAGTAGAGACGAACCTCATGGCTATAATATTGTATATTTTGTTTACTTAATATAATTTAGAACTACTTACCTACAAATAAACAAAAAAAATTAAATAAAATTTATTGAATTAAAGGAAAGTAAAATAAAATAAAAGATAAATATTTTTAATAAATTTTAAGGAAAACCACACTCTCATTAGAGAATATTAAAAAAGGAAATTTTTAAAAAATTGTGAGGAATAGCAACCATGAATTAAAAAAAATTTAAAAAATGAATATTATGATTATATTTTATTTAATAATTTATAAATTTCATTAAATTAAATTAAAATAGATATTAATAAAAATAATATAAAATTTTTGGAAAAAGTAAAAATTCAATGGAATAGAAACCATTATTAAGAAATAAAAGAAAATAACTCAAAACTAAATTAACTTATGGTTAAAATGTAGTTAATGAATTATAAAATAAGTTAATAAAACAAATATTTATAAAATGAGAATGTGAAATTATAATATTAAAAAGTGATGCGTGTGTGAGTTTAAATTTTTGATTAGTTATTAAATTTAAAATTAGATTCAAAATTAGAACCAAGTATGAGAAAAAGACCCAAAGGAAAGAAACGTGATGAGAGGGAAAGGAAAAGAGGAGAAAGTAGAAGGGAGTATTTGTTTAGATAGTGAATAAGAGGCTTTTAGAAATGGCTAAGTTTATAGTTATTTTTATGATTAAAGTTATTATGTTATTTGTTAATCTCTAGGACTTCATGAATAGTGTGGGAAGAGTAGTAAGGGGTCGAGGTTAAGATATTTTTTTGGTTGAAACAGATAAAAGGTTTGGTGTCAAAAAATGTTCTGCCAGAGCAAATTTAGAAACATGATCGTGGGCAGCATCAATAATCCCTCCAATTATAGGATCATCATGATAAACCATTTGTTTACAAAGCTATTTGGAAGCATGCTAGAAAATAAAATTAGCAAGTGGGCAAAATAAAGAGATAAGCGTGCTAAAGGGCAAGCAAGTTTTAGACCTAAACATTCCACAATTGATCATTGTATAGCTTTAAGTAACATCATTGAAAAAGTTCGGGAAAAAAATGAAGAAGACTTTTGTTGCTTTGTTGATTTCAGAAAAGTGTTTGACACGGTTCCTAGGGATAAGCTTTGGCACAGAATGAAGGAACTTGGGGTTCCTAAACATTTGAGAACAGTTGTGAATAGGCTGTATGAAGAGGTAAAAGTCAAAATTAGAACTTCAACAAGCATTTCTGAAAGTTTTAGAAGGGATATCGGGGTCAAGCAAGTTTGCGCACTGTCTCTTACCCTTTTTGGTTTATATATCGACAAGCTTAAGGAGTGGTTAAATTCGCAAGGGGGTGATGGTATCTATTTGGGCAAGTTTGTTATAAGGCTTCTTTTGTATGTAGATGACCTTATTCTGATTGCTACATCAGTTCTTGGTTTGCAAGAGCACTTACTCTCCCTTGAGCATTTTTGTGGAAGTGTGGGGATGCAAGTCAATATCCACAAAACGAAAGTAGTGATTTTCTCTTAAAAAAGAAAACATAACCAGAATAAGTTCTACTTTGAATGCAACATTCTGGAAGAAGTTGTGGATTACAAATACCTCGGAATTGACTTCAATAAAAATCTAAGTTAAGATGGTTGTAGAAAGAAAATCACTTTGGGGGGTTAGAAAGAATTTTATGCTTTTCAAATTAGGTGTAGAGGGGCATAGTTATGGGACTAGAAAACCACTCAAACTCTTTTTGGGCTTCTAGTGATTTTGGTGATTCTCTACGGTTGTGAACTATGGGCCAGCAATACATCTGACATGAAGAGGAGACAAATTGAGAAAATTCAAAAGCGTTTCATTACAAACAAATTCAAGATTAAAAGTGCCATTCATTATGCTATCTTGTTAATTGAAAAAAGGGTTGCTCCTATTGAAGCAATTTCTATGGTGCGAATCATAAGGTATTTAAAAAACATGAGTAAATGGAAGAGGGTAGATGGCCTAAGGTTGTCTTTAATGATAGATTGTGCAAAAAAAAAACACAAACAAAACAAAAACAAAAACAAATAAACAAACAAAATTGGATGCACCAAAATAACAAATGGTTTAGTAAATGGGGTACTTGCTTGAACACATGGCCCATACACAACAAAGAGAGAAAAGCTTTTGTTATGGATAAGTTCCACAAGCGTACTTGGATAAGGAGTTAGGAAGAAAGAAAAAGTACTATATTGAAGTGTTTAATCTCACTCATAGTCATCAACCAAAAACATGCATAGAGGCCAATATCTATTGGAGAGCCAAAATTCTTATTGCTCAGTTAAGGACTAATTCTCATCAACTCCATTGTGAAACAGGGTGCTGGAAAAGGCCAAAAGAAGTGTGGGAGAAAAGAGTATGCATATTTTTTCTTCTGGAAAAGTGGAAACAGAAAATAATTTCATTTTAGAATGTGAGGCCTTCAAAGACAACAGGGAAAGTTATGCAGATCTGTTGGGAGCTAGCTCTTGGGATAATCTATTTAGCGAGGGGTTTGTCGAGAATCTAGGAGCATTTATTGTGAAGCTTCATAGAAAAAGGGCCAAATACATCAAGCAGATGAAGTAGTAATTTGTCCCATAGGCTATATTTAGCCTCGTGGACAGTAAAATAATGTATTTCTTTCTTTCTTTCAACAATGTGTTCTTTGAGTTGAGCTTTAAATGAACGCACAATTTGACCAATGTAGGATTTAACACAATGATGAGCCCCAAAAATGGGTAACTTTATGGGCTCATTTTGCCTATTATTCTCAATTAATCCACCATTATTCATAGTTTTATGCATGTTTTTGAATATATTTATGTTAATTGAATGAATGAGAATAGTAACTTGACCACAAAGTCTAATACGTGCTTATTGCAGATTTTTGGACATCTTTTGAACCAAGGTCAAGCATTTATGAGCAAGTTGACAGCCAAATACGAAGGAACAAGGCTGAGGATTTGTAGGAAGGGTGTCTCCTGCACTAAATGAGCCCTTCCTCGAGTTCTCCACCATTAGCTCGGAGTTCAACAGCCCACCAAAGATGATTTCAAGGGGCAGCCGAGCAGGTTTTGTGAAGTGGCTGATTAACAACAGTCTTGGCAGCCGAGCTCCTAAAGTTAAGGAGGACTGTTGTGAGTCCTCGTGTGGCATAAGTAGGAAGGCTTCAAGCCTTGATAGTTTAGCTATTGAACAGTTGTTTTTCTCACTTTAGTGCAGCTCTGCATTTCAGCTCATTTTCGAGCTCTTGCTGTAAACAGTTTTGTGACATGATTATTTTTTGAGTAATGGAGATGAATTTCATTTTGCACCAGCTCTGAGCTTTCTTAGGAGGTTGTAGCTCTTGGGGTTGGGCCCAACCCAAGTGCCAATACCTCCTTTGTGTACTTTTCTGTGTTTTCCTTGCATTCATAGAATAATTTATGTTATTTAGGTTAAGATCTTGCTTGGTTACTTAGGTTGTTTTTGATGATTAAAATAGCTTTTCATGCTTCAGGTTGATTTAATAGTTTGGTAACAGAAGAGATATGCAAAAATGCCATCAAGTAATCATTGATCTCATCTCTCCTTCCTTGGGACCATGAGCTGAAACCAAGGCATACTTGCTGCCACAAAAACACTGTTTTTGCCTTCCTATGCAATTGCTAGTGTTAGGTTTTAAGGTGGAAAAGTTGATACTAGTTGTACTTGCATCTTTAGATCTATTCTTGCTTAGTTTCCATAGCTATCTTGCATGATTTCCTATCTATAAACTTATGTTCATCATGTTTCTGGTTTTTAGGTCAGATTAGGTCAAAATAGATAGATCTCTATTTTTCAGTCTTTATTCGATCAGTTTTGGAAAATAGTGTGCAGAGCACTTGTAATACATCCCTACCTACCCTTCATCCATCATACAACCTGTCCCAACCCCTAATTCCAGATTCCTTCCCTTTAGTTGCCACACTTTCCCAATTTGCCCTAATTTCTACATTCTTGTGCAACATTGCTCCGTCCATCCTTGAACAAATACAACCACCTTCATCACTCCTTAGCTTCATTTACTTGGTCCTAGACACCTTAACATCCTTATCCATCATTCATTTCCACTTTCCCACTGTTTTTCCACCATCAACCCTCTAAAATCCTCTTTCGGCTGTTCCTCTAGAACTTCCTGTAGAACCCCTGCAGACTTCCTGTAGAAGCTCACATGAGCAATTTTTCAAGATCTGATCACTATGAAATTCTATGGAAGGGTGCTAGGGACCCCTTAGGCCCTCTTCTCACCTTCCAACCTCCTGCAAGCACCCGCTCCATTTCCTTTTGCCAATAAACCCCTACACAATCAAAGATAGTTAAAGCACATGCATAATCATTCTGCAAAATTATTCAAAAATACAAAAATATGCTTTTTCCATATTTTCCTTTAGAAGTAGCTTAGACACATGCATATTACCTTTCCAAGAGTCAATGGCATCCATTTTAGCAACTCTCATCTCTTTTCGTGCACCAGTAAGGTTAGTCAGTAAAACTAGGGTTTGCTAGGGTTTGCATTTCCTTCCAGGTTTCCGCTTCTTTCTGCAAATAGACTAGCCTCCTTTGAGTTAGCTTTCGTCCATCACAGTTAAAAGCTTCTTCTAAGAGCTCATAGAAGTTGGCTTAAGCTCCTAGCGGACTTGTGCTAGCTGATCAAGTGACAGCCTGCGACAAGAGCTAGTACTTGTGCATATAGCACCGTCACTTCCAAGTTTGTTACGAACTACCAAGTTGATAAAAGTAAAGAAGGGAGTCCCAGGAGTTGCAGCATCATTCTTGCAATACTGGAGCCCACCATCTTTTGGGAGCAGATGCAACAAGCCTTTAACAACAAATACTGGGATTACTGTAGGTCAAAGGAAACAAAGGGAGAAATCTTTCGGATGACCATGGGAAGTGATGAATCTTTAGAAGACTATGAAGAAAGGTTCCAACTAAGTTATAAAAGGGCCAGGTGCACACTTGACCCCAAATCTCTGAAGTTGGTTCTGCTCCGAGGAGTCACTGAAGACCTTCTAGATACCCTCCATTTGCTGGTTGGAGGAGACATCTACCAACTACCTTATGATGACATAAAGACTATGTTTAGAAACCATTGTAGGGCAGCCCGGACAAGAGGTAGGGGAAATCAACTGTCAACCAGTGCCACCTTCTCCAAACATGAGTTTGCAAATCATATGGAAGACCTTAAAAGTGAGGTGAGACAGACCATTGCCATGCAGATGGACACCTTCTGAATCCAACAGAAGCAAGAGGAAGCTGAGAGGGCTTTGGCCATCTTTTGTCCCAGATGTACAAGGAAGCATCCTAGGAACGAGTGTCCATTGCACTCCGTAGAGATATGTTTCGTTTGTGAGGCAGACCACCCTACAAACCAGTGCCCAACCTTACCCGACCTTAAAGCTATGTACCAAGGGGCTGAAGGAGCCACTGAACCATTCTACTTCCTAAACCAAAGGAGGCCACATGGACTCAAACCTTACCAGTAGGGGATGCAAGGGACATCCCAAACTTATTACAACCCCAACCAATCCACTCATATACCTTCTTGGGGTCCCCCTGGTCATCCTTCTTGGTCTGCACCCCCTCCTTGGTCATATCCATCTCAATACCATACTCAACCTGCTGCTCATTCGTTTCATTCTCATGTTCAACCATAACCTCAGTGGAATACACCTCAACAGGGGTGGAGGCCCCAATACAACTCTCCTCCCGCTATTTTGCCTCCACCACCTATTCAACCACAACCATTACCTCCTGCTCCTCCAAGACAACCCTAGATGCGTGCTCAACCAAACCCGAACCCCAATAATAGACAGGCCCAACAGATATATACTGGAGAAACAACATGCCCTACCTATGCTGTGGAGATTCAGGAGATCAACCTACGATTTAGGAAGGTCCTCCGAGATAGCAAACCTCCTCCTAAGGAGGATAAAGAAGAGAAACAAGAAAGTGAACCCAAAGCCATTCCACCATTTCCTGAGAGACTAACTGGAACCACGTAACCAAACCTAGAAGAGACTGAACTTCTGGGAGAACTTAAACAATTATGTGTAAAAATACCATTTCTCCAGGCCATAAAAGATGTACCAATCTACAACAAATTGATCAAAGAGAAGTGTTTCAGGCACCCAGGCAGGCGCAAGAGAGATGCCCCAACTATCAACGTCATAAGACAACTGTTCGACCCTGATTGATCTAGGGGCGACCATTAATGTTATGACCAGGGACACTATGCTCAAACTCAACCTCCAGAGTTCCCTAAGAAAGACCTTGAAAGTACTGCAGCTAGCAGACTACTCCACCGTGACCCCCGAAGGGATTGTGGAAGATGTCATGGTCTCCGTTGATTCTTGGGAGTACCTTGCGAACTTCTTGGTCCTTCAGCCAAAGGCAAAACTCACTAGATACCCCCTCATTTTGGGAAGGCCTTGGTTAGCTATTGCAGATGCTTACATCAGCTGTCGAGCTGGGAGAATGACCATTAAGAATGGGCCTATGTCCAAACAGCTAGTCCTATATCCTCCTGCCCAACCTTTGCTAGAACATGACTTACCTCTCTGGTTGGAGGAGGAAGATGAGGATGAAGTCTACTCTGCACCATTGTGCACAGTGGAAGCCACCAGGGGAGGTCCTCAAACCGAGGATGACCTTATTGAGAATTTGATTCAAAATCCACCTCCCAGTGTGCCGCCATTAGAAGAGTGGGTAGAAGACACCCAAGCCAGTGCTTTAGTGGATCTCTATGTGGCTAATCCGACCTCTCCCCGAGTTAAGAATGTGGAATTTGGCCCTGACATAACCTTGAAGATCAACTCATCCCTATCCCCCTCTCAGAAGAAAGAGCTGTATAGATTATTGAACAACCATTTGGATGCTTTTGCTTGGAGATATAAGGAGATGAAAGGAGTCCACCCTTCAGTCTGTACCCATCACATTTTCATTAAAGAGGGCTGTAAACCAGTCAGGCAACCTCAAAGGAGAATGAATCCAGCCCTTAAGGACATTGTCAAAGAAGAATTGCAAAAGTTGCTGGATGCAGGATTCATCTACCCTATCTCTGACAGCGAGTGGGTTTCTCCTTTGGTGCTTGTGCCCAAGAAAAATGGGAAGTGGAGAATCTGTGTAGATTATCGAGAACTTGACAAAGCTAGCAAGAAGGACCATTTCCCTTTGCCTTTCATAGATCAAGTGTTAGATGGTCTGGCAGGGAAGAAGTTATTTTCCTTCCTAGAAGGGTTTAGCGGGTATAATCAGATCCAAATCAGCCCAGAAGACCAAGATAAGACCACTTTCACTTGTCCACAGGGTACCTTTGCCTACCAGGTCCTTCCCTTTGGGTTATGAAACACTCCTGCCACTTTCCAGAGAGCAGTACTGAGCATATTTCCTGAGTTGGTTCATGATTCGGTGGAAATCTATATGGATGACTTTACTCCTTATGGGTCCAACTTCCAAGAAGCATTGACTAACTTGGGAAAAGTTTTAACCAAGTGTATTGAAGTGAACATGTCCCTCAGTCCTAAAAAATGTGAATTCCTGATGACTAAAGGGACCGTGCTAGGTCATACAATTTCTCCGCAAGGATTACAGGTGGATCCCAACAAGATTGCTATCATCCAAAGGGTCCCAGCTCCTCAAAAGGTAAGAGATGTTCGGAATTTTCTAGGCTTAGCAGGATATTATAGAAGATTCATTAAAGATTTCAGTAAGCTAGCCTCTCCATTGTTTAGTCTTTTGGGGAAAGATGTTGAGTTTATATGGACTGACAACTTTCAAGAGGCTCTGGATGTGTTGAAAGGTAAGCTGGTAATTGCCCCAATCTTGAGAGGTCCAAACTAGGCCCTACCTTTCCACATTCACACAGATGCCTCGAACAAAGCCACAGGAGCAACCTTAGGACAAGTTGAAGAGAAGCTACCGTATGCCATATATTTTGTCAATAAAAACTTGTCCAAGGTAGAGTTAAACTATATCATAACCGAGAAAGAGCTCCTAGCTGTAGTCCATTCCCTAAACAAGTTCAGACACTACATCACTGGTTATTAAACATTCGTACACACTGATCATGCTGCAATTAGGAATTTGATGAATAAAACTGATGTAAATGCTCATATCATTAGATGGTTACTTTTATTGCATCAATTTGATTTGACCATTGTTGATAAGCTAGGTAAGGAAAATGTTGTTGTTGATTTTCTGTCTAGACTAGATTTGCCTGTAGGTGAAGAAGGGATGGTGGATGATCAAATGCCAAATGAACACCTGTTTGCTATTTCAGTACTCTCTCCATGATTTGTTGATATAGTAAATTACTTGGTTTTAGCACAGTTCCCGCCACACCTATCCTCAAAAGAGAAGAGCAAGATCGTGAGGAAAAGCGCCCCATTCACTTGGATTGGGGGCAACCTGTTTAAGCTCGGCCCAGATTGGATTTTGAGGCGTTGTGTCAGGGAGGAGGAAGTTTTTGACATCCTCCTAACTTGTCATGATGGGACCTGTGGAGGCCACTTTGCAACAAAAAGAACTGCCTTCAAAATTCTGCAAGCAGGCTACTATTGGCACACTCTTCATCAAGATGTCAGGAGATACATTAGCCAATGTGACCGATGTCAAAGGATGGGGAAACCGACTTCAAGGGATGAGATGCCCCTCCAACCTCAAGTGACTTTCGAGCCATTTGAGAAGTGGGGCATGGACTTTGTGGGTCTTGTCAACCCTCCTTCAAAACAAAAGTCTTACATCATTGTGTGCACGAACTACCTGACCAAGTGGGCAGAAACAAAGGCAATCAAGGTAGCAACATAAGAAAAAGTAGCTAAGTTTTTGAGGGAAAATATCTTCTACAAGTTTGGCTACCCAAGAGAATTAGTCACTGATCAAGGAAGTCAGTTTACCTCTAACCTGATTGAAGACCTGCTCGCTCATCACAAGATTAAGCACAGAGCTTCCACCCCTCATCATCTGCAAGCAAATGAACAGGTGGAAGTCACTAACCGACCTTTGGAAGAGATTTTGACTAAAGTGGTGAGCAGCAGTAGAAAAGATTGGGCAGATCACTTGTTTGGGGCCACCTAAGTCTATAACACTACTTGGAAAACTACAACAGGTTTCACACCTTATGAGCTGGTCTACGGGAAGAAGGCTTTGCTATCCGTAGAATTTGAATATAACACATTGAGGTTGGCAGCTCAGCTGGACCTAGATCTCAACCATGCACAACATGAAAGATTACTTCAGCTGAATGCACTAGATGAACAAAGAATGTAGGCCCTTCTCCACTTAGAGGTGGTCCAACTTCAAAGAAAGATATGGCATGACCGACACCTGAAAGAAAACCAATTTCAGCCAAGAGATTGGGTGCTGTTATATGATTCAAGATACAAGAATTTCAAAGGAAAGTTGAGGACAAGATGGTTGGAACCATATACAGTGGAGAAATGCAACGACAATGGTTCAGTCCTTATCATGACCATTGATGAAGAAGCCATCCCCATGTTCGTCAATGGGCATCGATTGAAAATCTACAGGAAGCCCCTTTCTAAGCAGGAGTTCATTAAAACTCTGGATAAATCAGTGTTGGTAGTGGAGCAGACCCCTGTCTCCACTCCACCCACACCTTGAACAAAAAAAAAATAGAAAAATTAAGTAAATTAATAAATATAAATAATAAATAAATAATAAATAAATAAAATAATCCTTGGGTGAAAACTTTTTTGGAGGCGGCTAGGGCAGACTAAGGATGAAAATCTCCTGGCGGCCCCCAACTTTCTCAAACTAAGAAAAAAAAAAAAAGAGAGAGAAAAAAATAAAAATAAAAAAAATAAGCTTGATTTCTGTTGAATAAATTGCAGGTTGCAGGAAGGACATTGCAGGTTAGGAGGATCGCACAAGACAAAGACAGAGATCAACACCACGCTACAAGCATCCCTCACAATCCATTCCTCCATGACCATTACCCTTTCCTAAGATTTGGTCTCATTCGGGCTAAGATTTCACCTTCTACAGGAAGTTCTACGTCTTCTACAGGAAGATCCTGTAGAACCTACAGACAAGCCAAAATCGATCTTAGAAGAGGACCCGAAGGTTGGGAATCTATCTATGAGGCCTGTAAACATCCCTGCTTCCATCCATCACCATATGTCACCCTTTTCCCATATTTGTACGCCTCCATTGCACTCATTTTATGTCCCTGCACAGTCACACACAAAAATCATGTTTTCTTCATGCTGTCAGCGAAATTTTTTAATGACAAATCCAAGTAGCAGTTTGTCACTCACCATACCTGATACCCTCCATCTAGACTCCTCATCGGCCAAGACCCTCATCAACAGTGTAGCCCTGCTCATTCTAGCTTGCATTCCAGGAGGAGAAGCAACTACAGGACATCCTACAGGATTCCTGTAGCAACTGATCCCTCTAAAAGACATACTCCAGAGACAGGGACACCAAAGTATGGCAAAAGAAACATGCATGGAGTTCTACTTGAACGTGTGAACATCAACAACAGCTGAGGCCAAGCATGCAATGTTCATGCAGCAACAACAAACGAAGGAATGGGTTCCAAAATCCGAAATCTGCATAACACGGCCGCGACTACGCAGGTAAGTGCCTAAACTCGTTCTTCAATTGCATAAATCATATTTCAAGGCTGCATGACTATGGGAATGGTTCGGCTTGAGTGGAATCGGTGGCCAGTCAACTGGGCACCCTCAGCCAGTTACACACTGGACACCCTCAGCCAGTTACACATCCTCGTGGAATCCAAACGAGCCCCGTTACATTCAAAACTGTCGATTAGATGTGCAACCAGCACGTGTGGAGTGTCCATTCAGGAAGAAATCATCGGGACTGGTAGTGGTGGTGGCGGATAACGGGAGAAAGGAGGTGATGACGTTTAGAAACATGCAGAAACATTATGGTTGTGACGTCATATCAATGGTCTGGTCAAGCCACCTCATCCCCTCACCATGAATCAAGCCGCAGTTAAAATACGCTTAGTTGAAACATGCACCATCCTCTGTTCATTCTGCACTCATGACGTTCTCGACTGGAGTACGCATCCACCACTTTCAGAGTGGTTAACCAGTCGCACTCCACTAGTTTTCTGCTTGTTTTCGAAAATATCCTGCCTATCAGGCTCTACCGGAAGCACAGTTTCATTCTACAGGAGCTGGGAGGTTTCTACGGGAAAGGCAGAGAACAACTCTGTAGAAGGAAAACCTAGAATTTTCGTTGAATTTCAAGCTCCATTGAGAAAAATTCTCTATGCATGATTTTTTTATGCAAGGTGGTGAATTGAACACGGCATTAGATTGAAAAACGAGAGTAAAAGTCTGCCTGTGCATTGAGAAAAAGTGAAAGTGCCTGCATATTTCACCGAGTTTACCCAGTTTTTTTCTCTGCATCCAAAATATCCTCAACATTTTTTAAATTCTCTTGTAAGGAAGAGACATGCAGCAGTAGAGGCCAGCTTGTGTGTGTGGAAGAACTAAATTTGCATATCTATCTATGTGCTAAGAAAAGAACATGTGTCCTTATACTCCGTTCCGTTAAAAAAAAAAATAATAAAAATAAAAATAAATAAATAAATAAATAAATTCTCATAAACAGACAGTCAAATTCTGGGTGACAACAGTTTTAAAACAAGGGAATTATTGCTATTTGATATTGTAAGGAACACATGAGAAATTCCTTCTTGGGTTCAGAGGAAACCGAATTCAATTATCCTCTGTTTCAGTAATTGGCTGGGTAATTCCACCTGAGCATTTTCTTTTCTGGATAAAACATTAAAAAGCACTCAACACCATGCCAGGAGGATTCATAAGGAAAGAACCCTCAGACTCTAGCAAGTTGCACGAGCACCCTGAGGTGGTGGACCTTTTCACTCGGGCAAATTGGATATCCTTCTTGACAAAATTCAAGGTTATGATGAGGAGATAACTGAAGAGTTTTTTATGTCCCTGAGACCACATTCGAAGACACATGCCACAATTAGTTTTAGGGGTTTGACCCTAGAACTTACACATGAGCTCATCAGTAGAATTACTATCTACCATTGGGGCTCCCTTGGAGCAAAGAAGAGTGATCATTGGGACAAGTTGCTAAGAAAACATTTTTTCTGCTTGAGGAGCATCTTGTAGAAGACAAAAATGGGGTTAGAAGGACTAGCTTGCCTCCTCTCTGGAGTGAAGTTAGTTATCAAATTATGAAGTATATCACATGTGAAGGGAGGTTTAGCATCATTTATGTATACCATTTCAGGTTGCTACGTGAACTAAGGTATGGGATGGACTTGCCTCCAGCCAAGAAACTGAGCATGCCATATTTCCTCCTTGAGTCCTTAATTGAATGTGGTACAAAGCTAAATGAAGGGATCCCAGATCAGTTGGCCCACCGTGGGCTAATCAAACTGTTGGTGGAAGATGCTTTATACACCTATACTATCCCCATAGCTTGGGATACGTTAAAAAAAATGTCCAGGGATGATAACATTAGAACTTTGGCTGAGAACATCACCCCATCCAGCAGTGAGGAGGGGGAGCAAACTCAAGAAATTGAAAACAAAAATGATGAGGGAGCACATGACATTCAAGCGAAGGGCAAAACAGAGGAAGAACAAAAAGAAAAAGAAGAATTGGGCAAGACTGCTAAGCCTAAAATAGAGAAAGAAACAACAACAAAAACAACAAGGGAAAAGAGGACATAGATTAGAAAGGAAAAGGCTGAGAAAGCCCAAAAGAAGGCTGCCATAGCCGAAGCAAACACCCAGCAAGAAAAGGGAAAGACACACCCTGAGATATCAGTCATACAGACAGAAACGGTGGACACAGAGATTTCTACAGGAATTGAAGGAAAAGAACAACAGGAAGAGAAATCCCCTAAGACGTTGGAAAGAGAGGCAGCAGCTGTGCTTGCTGCATTAAGCACACCTACAAAACAAAAAGGAAAAAGAAAGAGGCAAACCTCCATGTACTTCAAAGCCAGGAGAAGCACAAGGATCAAAGTGGGCAAACCCCAGCCACGATCAAAGGAACCAATTGTCATTGAGGACACAACCACTAAACAAAAAGAAGAGTCTCCTTTCAAGATATCTATCACCTATGAAAGAGGAAGCCCAAAAACCTCCACCTAGAGAGAGAGAGAATTAGGATGATGGACTCAAAGGAAGCTCTACAGGAAGCTGAAACATCTCTACAGGAAACTCTAGCTAAGTTAAAAGAGACTAAGAAATTGGAGAAGGCGACATCCAAACAATCACAGGGAGAAGAAAAGACCGAGGAGATACTAGAACCAAGCCCTCAGCCTAGCTTGGGCTCATATTACAACCTGTTAGAAGGTGGGAAGATCATCCCACAAAAGTTTGTTGTACCACTTTTCTTTGCATTGGAACAAGAACGGGTTAGGACTCACACTTGGATGAGAATTTCCGAATCCAAGGGTGTTGTAGACATAGGCCACCTGGAAGAACAACTAAAAGAATCAAGAAATGAGTTAGCCATGGTGAAGCACATAGAAAGCAGTAAAAGAACCAAATTACAGGAAGAAAATGAGCTACTGAAAAAGCAGTTGCAGCCACAGGAAGGTCACAAGGAAGATAGGTCGTCCATTTTGGGAGAGCAACAGCAGCAAGAAGGACCTCCAGCAGACAAGGAAACAACTAAGGAACATCAAAGAGAGGAAAAACTACAAGCTGATGTTGAGATGCTAACAAAACTGCTACAGGAAAAGGAGTCACAGGCAATAGAAGAAATGCAGGTTTTAAAACAACAAGTGCAAGAAAAATAGGCCCAAATGGCCTGCATGGCCAGCTGGGCAGTAGAAGCCTTACAACATAGGCAACTTGCTAAGTCATATGCATTATATCTTAAAGATCAATGGTTGCAATTTCAAATTAACACACTGGCCCAAAGGGGCACCATTCCATTCCAGAATTACAATCAGTTCATGTATTTGTGTGACAGTAGCTCAGCTGAAGTTAAGGCCAAGTTAGTAGAATTCTATTTACACAACTTGGCATTTCCAAACATGAATCTATGAGACCCCAATGCTACATTGGGAGATGTGCAACTCATGGCCATGGCCTCTTGGTTAACCACGAGGAAAAGAGGGCAGCAGAAATTCGGAAAGTTATGGACAAGGAGCTAAGTGAGCCACTCATGATCAGAGCAGAACCAGAAGATCCCTCAGCTTTAGTATATGCCCATCAGCACCTTGCTAACAACCCTCAGGTTCTCCCAGACTACGTTGAGAGACAAGCTCAGGCCATTGCTCACTTTGAAGACATGGAAAGACTGTCTGGTGATAACTGCATTCATGCTTGCGCAAGGAGATGGAACACATTGTCCCATAGTCTGAAAATAAGAGAGTACCACTCCCCAACAAGGATGAGGGAGGCTTTGGCAAGAGTACCACTTTATAAACAGTCAATGCAAAATCTGAAGGGCAACTGGATTGGCCTAAAGTTCAGTCCTCCATTGCTTTTGGGACTACTGGAAGGGGTCAAAGAAGAAGAAGAACATAGGCAATGGGAGGAAGTAGAGAGAAAGGCAAGGTTTATGACCGAGAAGAGGACATCACCTCGGAAGCCTGGGATGTCAGAGAGCCAGTCAAAGCAATCAAAGATGATGAACTCGATTAGTTGCTCAAAGGATGAGCAACACATTCAATGGGGGGATGATGATGAGCCCAAAAAATGGGTAAATTTATGGGCTCATTTTGCCTATTATTCTCGATTAATCCACCATTCTTTATAGTTTTATGCATGCTTTTGAATATATTTATGTTAATTGAATGAATGAGAATAGTCACTTGACCACAAAGTCTAATACGTGTTTATTGCAGATTTTTGGACATCTTTTGGACCAAGGTCAAGCATTTATGAGCAAGTTGATAGCAAAATACGAAGGAAAAAGGCTGAGGATTTGTAGGAAGGGTGTCTCCTGCACTAAATGACCCCTTCCTCGAGTTCTCCACCATCAGCTCGGAGTTCAACAACCCACCAAAGATGATTTCAAGGGGCAGTCGAGCAGGTTTTGTGAAGTGGCTGATTAACTGCAGTTTTGGCAGCCAAGCTCCTAAAGTTAAGGAGGACTGTTGGGAGTCCTTGTGTGGCATAAGTAGGAAGGTTTCAAGCCTTGGTATTTTAGCTATTGAATAGTTGTTTTTCGCACTTTAGTGCAGCTCTGCATTTCAGCTCATTTTCGAGCTTTTGCTGTAAACAGTTTTGTGACATGATTATTTTTTGAGTAATGAAGATGAATTTCACTTTGCACCAGCTCTGAGCTTTCTTAGGAGGTTGTAGCTCTTGGGTTTGGGCCCAACCCAAGTGCCAGCACCTCCTTTGTGTACTTTTATGTGTTTTCCTTGCATTCATAGAATAATTTATGTTATTTAAGTTAAGATCTTGCTTTATTGCTAGGTTGTTTTTGATGATTAAAATAACTTTTCATGCTTCAGGTTGATTTGACATTTTGGTAACATAAAAGATCTGCAAAAAGGCCATCAAGCGATCCTTGATCTCATCTGTCCTTCCTTGGGACCATGAGCTGAGACCAAGGCATACTTGCTGCCACAAAAACATTGGTTTTGCCTTCCTATGCAATTGCTAGTGTTAGGTTTTAAGGTGGAAAAGTTGATATCAGTTGTACTTGCATGTTTAGATTTTTTCTTGCTCAGTTTCCATAACTATCTTGCATGATTTCCTATCTATAAACTTCTGTTCATCATGTTTCTGGTTTTTAGGTCAGATTAGGTCAAAATAGATAGATCTCTGTTTTTTCAGTCTTTATTCAATCAGTTTTGGAAAATAGGTAGAGCACCTGTAATACATCCCTACCTACCCTTCATCCATCATACAACCTGTCCCAACCCCTAATTCTAGATTCCTTCCCTTCAGTTGCCACACTTTCCCAATTTGCCATAGTTTCTACATTCTTGTGCAACATGGCCTCCTCCATCCTTGAACAAATCTAACCACCTTCATCACTCCTTAGCTTCATTTACCAGGTCCTATACCCCTTAACATCCTGATCCATCCTTCATTTCCACTTTCCCACCGTTTTTCCACCATCAACCCTCTAAAATCCTCTTTCGGCTGTTCCTGTAGAACTTCCTGTAGAACCCATGCAAACTTCCTATAGAAGTTCACGTAAGCAGTTTTCCAAGATCTGATCGCTGTGAAATTCTCTGGAACGGTGCTAGGGACCCCTTAGGCCCTATTCTCACCTTCCCAACATCCTGCAAGTGCCCGCTCCATTTCCTTTCGCCAGTAAACCCCTACACAATCAAAGATAGTTAAAGCACATGCATAATCATTTTGCAAAATTACTCAAAAATACAAAAAACATGCTTTTTCCATTTTTTCCTTCAGAATTAGCTTAGACACATGCATATTACCTTTCCAAGAGTCAATGACATCCATTTCAGCAACTCTCATCTCTTTTCGTGCACCAGTAGGGTTAGTTAGTAAAAGTATGGTTTGATAGGTTTTGCATTTCCTTCCAGCTTTCCGCTTCTTTCGGCAAGTAGACTAGCCTCCTTTGAGTTAGCTTTCATCCATCATAGTTAAAAGCTTATTCTAAGAGCTCATAGAAATTGGCTTAAGCTCCTGGTGGACTTGTGCCAGCTGATCAAGTGACAGCCTGCGGGAAGAGCTAGTACTTGTGCATATAGCACCGTTGCTTCCAAGTTTGTTACGAACTACCGAGTTGATAAAAGTAAAAAAGGAAGTCTCAGGAGTTGCGGCATCATTGTTGCAATACTGGAGCCCACCACACAAGAGTAAGGGATTTGGTAAACCCCCAACCTTAACAGAGGGTTTGGCTTGTTCTTAGCTGAACATAGAAATTACTTGGGTTTTACAAGATTTACAAGGGGTTTTGATATTTGTTTTGGATAAGATTTTTTAGATCAGGTCAGTAGAATCATTGACATAAGGAAGTGTAATGAGGGCTTAAGGAGTAGAGGGAGGGGAAGTTCTTGGTTTAGGATTCAGAACCTTTGATCTGAATAATATGAGGAATGAGACCAAAGAAAGTGACAAGATAATAAGAACTAAAAATTTCCCAACAAGTCAGTCATCAATAATATTCTAGTCTAAGTATGCTTAAGTATACAATTCTCATGAGACCAAAGAAAGTGAAAAAATAATAAGAACTAAAAATTTCCCAACAAGTTAGCCATCACAATAATATTCTAGCCTAAGTGTGCTTAACTATACAATTCGAACGAGCCGTGGTGCATTAATGTTGGTGCAATCCATGTTGTTTAAGAAATGAAACTTGATGGATGAAAAAGGAATATATCACAATGTAAAAATAGCACATTGTGTAAGAGAAATATTTAAGCAGAGGACAACATAAAAAAGAATGAAACTATTTTTATTGAATAGCATAAGACTACATTAGGACAAAAAGTTTCATTTTCCTTGACTTGGTGAAGTCCCATATTTATACTTTTTAAGTTGATCTTTCACCAAGAGTGATGTCTCTCATTACAATTGAAATACCATGGGTAAATAACATGGTTTACAAAATCCATGGGTGAATACCATGGGCAAACATAATAAATTATGATTACATGGGTCAATATAATAAATTATAAAACCATGGGTAAATACATGGTTTACAAAATCCATGGGTAAATATGGTAGGTGAGTATCATAATTACAATGGTAAAATTGAAATAATCATGAGATTATATGCTCGCTTTAATATTATGATTTATTTTATTTATTACCATGCATCATCCATGACTTTAACAAACATTTATCTACAAATAATTATTAACTATAGTAATTATTATCCACCTGGACCAATCCTCCCCCTTAGGAAGCTATGGTCCTCATTGCGTAAAAGAAAATTTCTGTTGAACTTAGTTCCTAGTGACCCACTTGCCTTAAAGTTGACCTGCTTTAACCACTTGATAGAGTTGCATGTTTTGTTGGTGAGTACCCTTCATCTTGGTGTCCATGGTCCTATTCCTCATTTTTGTTAGTGCTTCCTCGAGGACAACTTAACAGGATTTCCTACTCTATACCATGAAGAGGTTTTTCCTTACACCAAAACTAGCAGGTATTAGTAAACTTCCCAAACCAGTAACTAGGATCCGAGGGTGGCAATTATGGATTCCATAGAGGTGTGGTGATTCTTCCAACACTCCCCATGAGACATAGCTCAGGGATTTCCTACCCCATACCATGAAGAGGTTTTTCGTTACACCAAAACTAGCAGGTATTAGTAAACTTCCCAAACCAGTAACTAGGATCCGAGGGTGACAATTATGGATTCCATAGAGGTGTGGTGATTCTTCCAACACTCCCCATGAGACATAGCTCAGGGGAATTGCTCTGATACAACTAATCAGATTTCCTACTCCATACCATGAAGAGGTTTTTCCTTACACCCATGAAGAGGTTTTTCCTTACACCAAAACTAGCAGGTATTAGTAAACTTCCCAAACCAGTAACTAGGATCCGAGGGTGGCAATTATGGATTCCATAGAGGTGTGGTGATTCTTCCAACACTCCCCATGAGACATAACTCGGGGAATTGCTTTGATAATTGCTCTGATACAACTAATCTGAATAGATTGAAGAATGAGACCAAAGAAAGTGACAAAATAGTAAGAACTAAAAATTTCCTAGCAAGTTACCCATCATAATACTATTCTAACCCAAGTGTGCTTAAATGTAGAGTTCTCATGAACCCTAATGCATTAATGTTTGTGAAATCCAAGTTGTTTAAGAAATTAAACTCGATGGATGAAAAAGGAATGTATCACAACGTAAAAATAACACATTGCATAAGAGAAATATTTTAGAAGAGAACAACAAATCATTTTTATTGGATGTGAAATATAACATAAGACAACATTAACACTATAGGTTTTAACCTTGTATAGAAAATACACCTGCAAACATTCTTAAAACACAAAAATATACAATGGCCAGAACATAAAACAAGCTAGGACTAACATATTGATTTTTCATTATATTCTTTTCAATATTACAATACATATCTATACATATTGAAACATTCATAAACCCCAATTCACTAATCGTGGATTAGAACATAACTGTAGTTCCATTGCTGGATCTACAAAATACCATAGGCAGAAAATCATCATGCGCAAAACCATGTGCAAAACCCATGCACAAAACCATGGGTATGTCCACTCAACCTCTTTGGGTTTGCTCCCCATCTGCCCAACTATTATTAGGTCTGCATAAAAAAAAATGTCGGGATGCTACGGTCTAGCAATGTACAATGTGTGTGTTGCTACTCGTGGAAAGATTATATTACGCACCCACCAAGCACAAAAATCTTCCTTTGCTCCACAGTGAAGTCTCATATTTATACCTTTTACAAGGATCTTTCACCGAGAGCCATGCTTCTCATACCTCTCATTACATTTGAAATACCATGGGTAAATACCATGGTTTACAAAGTCCATGGAAAAATATAATAAATTACGATACTATGGGTAAATATAATAAATTATAATACTATGGGTAAATACCATGGTTTACAAAATCCGTGGGTAAATACCATGGGTAAGTATCATAATCACAATGGCAAATTTGAAATCTTTGTGCAATTAGATTCTCACTTTAATATCATCATCCTAGATCCATCTTCACTTTGGATATACCAAGTGGATCAAATATCTTGAAATGCAAACCTCTTTTAGTATGAAAAAAGATTTGATCCCTTTGGGCACTTGGTAGCTTCATAGTTAAGATGGATCTAGGTGGTATAATAGATATGTAGTTGAAATTGAAATATTTTATTTGTAATTCATGTTCTCTACATTAAAATGTTAAAAGATGCCCCCCTCATTTTTTTTCCTATATGCATACTAATTATTTTTATTACTAATGTTTTTTAAAATATCACATATCAAATCTATATTAAGCATTGAAAGAATCACAAATCTCTCTCATATACTGAATTAGAAAGCAGCTATTAATAAATTAAGAATTATCAATCTGGTTAAAATCTTTTAGTCAATGTGGGTATTGAAATATTTTATTTATAACCCACGTTAATTTTTTCTTTGTTATTGATATTTTAAAAATCTTATATATCAACTCTATATTAAAAATGAAATAAATTACACATCTCCCTAGTTATAGAAAGTGAAAATATAAGAATTTTTTTAGTTTAAATTACTTTATTTTTCTCTATGTAAAGTGGATATCAAATTATGTTATTTAATATGGACATTGAAATATTTTAGTTATGATTGACAGTGAAAAAATAATTATTATCCACCTAAATCAACCTCCTAAATATTTTTGTTTATGAGGGACATGGAGTACCCATCGGACATCAAGGCTTTGGTATATTGAGCCTTTCCTTCATCTAAAAATTGAGCAGTACCCATTATCCAGGTAATGAGAGTTTTTAAGGCAAAGTACTTTTGGGCTAGGTGGTGATGTGAATGGGCATGAAGATAACGGTCGGTGTGAGTCTTTCTTTTGGAAGACTTGGTAGGTAAGCGATCCAACTAGAACATCTAGAAAGGGGGAGTTTTTTTTCCTTAAATCCTCCCATATTCAATTCACTATGGAAACTGAAAAATAAGTTATCCCCTTTCTAGATGTTATAATTTAATATATTTCTAAATGAATCCCTTACTGACCAAGTCTTCTAAAAAATGACTTACACTGACCTATATCTTCATGCCCATTCATATCATCACCCAACCCAAAACTTTATTTTCTTGAAAACTCTCATTACCTGAGTTAGGTGTGAAAACCCTTGGTTATCCCGCTCATTGCAAATATTTCATTATTATAATGTAATAAGGCATGAGAATTAGGATACTGATTCTAGAGATTGAGGAACGAGAATTCTTGGGATTTGAAGGAATCTTGATCGTTTAGTGACAACCATGGGAGGTTGGCAATTGTGAAATTAAAACGACTAGTTATACCATTAATTTAGTTGAAGAAAAATGAAAGAGGAACCATGATTTCCTTAGATGAATCTATAAGGTAGAGAGGACAAAATTAAGAGTGACGAACTACGTTGGTGGATAGGGAGACAACCCGAAGTCAACCAACAAGAAATGGAAGGGGGAATTGGCACGACAGCGTCCCACGACCACAAGAAATCAGAACCACCATGACAAAGATTAAGGAGGGGCGATAAGGAATGTAATCCATTGCAACCAACAAATGGTTGCAACGACACTAGTGGGAGGAATTATGGAGGGAGTATGATGACTATTGACAAACAGAGGAGGGGAGAAAATGCCGGAAGGAATCGTGGAAGAGAAAGGTAGGTAAGAATGGGGAAAGAGAAATAGACAAAGAACCATTATGTGTTACCCAATACCTAGCACAAAGAAGGAAAAGGAAGCAAAGCATAACATGATGAAAGAGGAGAGAAATATTTCAGTTGAGCATTGGAAGGTTGGAAGAACATCTCTCAGGTGAGGTGTAGTAGTCACTAGATTCGCTAATGCGGTGGAGGCCTACTCCTTGGATACCTAGTAAGGAGTGTTATGAAGATTTCCTTGCTTGTTTCCATGTTTTATTACAATGTGTTTTAGACTCCTAGGTTTGGGTGGAACCATTGTGTCCAAGCTCTCTAAGGGTGGAGGTGAGAAGCTCTAGAATCCCTTGTTTGATTGAGGGTGGAGGTGAAAAGCCTTTGGATTCCCTTGTTTGATTAAGGGTGGAGGTAATAAACCTTTGGATTCTGTTGTTTGTTTGAGGGTGGAGGTGAGGAACCTCTAGATCCCCTTGTTTGGTTGGTTGGTGGAGGCTTATGGATTCCCCGTTTTAACCTGTGGAATTGAATAGTTGGTGGGTGGAGGTGGTTGAACTCTGGATTCCTTATTTCATCTAATTAAATTAAGTAGTTTATGGATGGAGGTGTTTGGTCCTCTATAATCCCTATTTTAGCCAGCAACATTGATTTTATCCTTTGAGAAATACTCCTCAAGCTCTGGAGTCTCGCTTCGGGGTCACTGGCTACAAAAAAGGTCAAGTTGCAAACCAGTCTAAGGTTGGGTGGAGACTTGAAGTTCTAACCTCAGTTGCCAAGTTCATATTATAAAAGATAAGTGTTTCCTTATGTCCTTATGCTTTAAATGTTATATAATTTTAATATATTGATAAATAATGGCTTGATTAATCCCACGAGGCCTAGAATAGATGGTAATGAGGTATATTGTTGAGGCACTTCGGGATGTGAAGGTCATTGATTCAAAACTCCATGGGAAAAAATCTAGTCATGTTAAGGGTTAGTATGGTTAAGCGTGCAATCATCTCAGGACTCACACAAATTAGCAAAACAAAAAAAATCGCTTGATTAATGTTGAGGAATGATGACTCTTGTGTCAATGAGAAATGTGGATTTCTTGCATGGTTTCAAAATGGATTAAATTGGTATGTTACTCTGAGCATAAATTTTAGTTGAATGGCTTGTATGCAATGGTTATATGATCTAGCATTATTTCCCGAGTTGAAATATTGTCTACGTTTCCTGAGTATTGGGCATAGGCATTTGTTCCTTGTAATGTTTCTCCTATCATGCCTTATATCTTAAATTGAAAAGGTCATGACTGGTAGCTCTTCTGTGTGTGTGTGTGTGTGTGTGTATGTTGCATTGGCAGGTTGAGGGTACACTACATATGTTCATATATATGTTATTATCAAGCAAGGTCTGAGTCATCGCTAAGCTCAGTAGGGGTAGCACTACTTCATATAAAAATTTACCTCTGTGTGTGTGTGTGTTGTCAGGCCTGGTCGAGCTTGTCTAAATCTCAGGAGAGATAACTTGATGAGCTTTCATGTATGTTTATATAAGTTATTGAGCTTAAGGTTGTTGACAAAGGCCTATGATTTCATACTTATACTGCACATGGGATGGAAATACTTAAGACTTTAGGGGAATGGAGTTAAAATCTTATCAAGCCATGTAATTAGGAATTATGACCAAACGCACAAGCGGAAGAGATCAAGGTCATTGATGGTTGCAAAGGAATATCCACCGTTGGATAACTCTAGAGGTCTAATACCCCAAAGTATTCAAGGGAGGCCCCATTTAAGCTTCCAAGATTTTATCCGCGGGACTACATGGCATGGTGGGGTCATTTTACCAACACTATGTGTAACAAAGCATGAGGACCCCAATTTCCTTAGAACGCATAATTCAACTTTTAACAAGGGTTAAGAGTTTGGCGAGGCCCATGGAAAATGTGGTTATTGACATGGAAGGAGGGTGACATGGTGCTCTTGTGGCGAGACACGTGGCACTCCTAGAGGTGACCACATGGAGGGAATAATGTTGGAAAGCATCACCTTGACGCTTAAAAATGATGACATCACCTTGACGTTTTGGAGAGGGGCATTGTGTGAATAGTCCGGGATGTATGTCTCAGGATATAGAATAAGTGTCGGTAGTTAATGTGGGAAGGGATTTCTATCTTGCTTTCATGAGGCTCCAAAGGTTTTGCATGGAGGCGCTACAAAGGAAATGCCCATGGTTTTAAGCCTAGGATTATGTGGCAATAGGGTCACTCACTTGAATTGATTCGACATCACATGGGTAAGAGACATGTATATGTATGGCCAAGGGGGAGATCCAAAAATTCAACTTACGTTAATGTTATGCTGAGGAAGGGAGGTTTTGCATATGGTGATGTGGAAAATCCATGGTCGTAGTCACGTGAGGATGACATGACAATGATTTGGTATGCCACATGGGCACCACATGGGGTCCATATGGGTGGCACATGGCAGGGCCCAATCGAACCTTAAATGGAAATATATTTCGATTCAAGTGTCGGATTGGGGTAAAATTTATATTGTCAGAAAGTTCTCAACAACAGGAACATAATGGAAAGACTTATTTTTGGTTTTGAAGAGTTTGATAAAAAGTCAAAAAATCTAGACCCCTTTTTCATAATTGTACTTTGGAGGTCGAGTCTTCATAGTAACCACATATTTTCACCTTCAGTGTGGTCTATGGGTGGTACGGAGGTGTGTTACAAAGTGGTATCAAAGCAAAGGTTCAACACTGAACCTTTGGAGATTAGATGAGGCTTTAGAGCAATGTGATAGGTGTTAAGACTTGATTGTTAGTTGGATTTACTTTATGTATTGCTTGATGTGTTTTTATTATGATGTATGCATGTGGCATGGTACTGATAGTTTGACATGATTTCATTATTATTTACTTGCTAACTTGAGATGTATCATTTCAGCTAGCCTTACATCAATGGACTCCCAATAACAAGCCAAGGCAAAGGATTATATTATGCAGTTGAGTCTTGTTTAATCTAAGAATTATGTGTGTCTAACAAAAAATAAGAAGACATTAAATACTAAAAGACATTAGGACCAGAATGGTGCAATATAGCACTAATAGGTCACAACATGGTTATGAAGAGGAAAGATCAGTCAAACAGAGAGGAGAGGCAAGCTCTCCTGACTAGATGGATACCTTGAGGAGCTTAAGGGTTAAAATAAGGAGCTGCAATGATCCAGGTGGATGTTGGTGGCCACCTATCCCATTTGGACCCCCGCAACTGTCTCTTTCAGTTTTTCAGTTTCCGTAATTGTAGCACAATTTACTATTTTTAGCAGTTTTTTTCGGGTCCTGAACTTCCAGAGCCGTTTTGAGGCCCTAAACGACGTTTTTTTTTGGGAAATTTGGGGGCAACATGGGTCCATGGACTGATGTGCCCTTCCCAAAGTGTTAGTTATTGGATAGATCTTTCTAACGAGCTATCATACGTGTCAAACGAAGATCGTATGCTAAAGTTACGACCCTGGGAAATTCTTGTACCAATTTACCCAAAACGGGGCCCACAATTTGGCGTTTCATCTTCTAGGGTTAGGTTTTGGAATGTGAAGGGTTTTCCATTGTTTCTAAACAATAAATAGTCCTTCGAGCCTCATTATAACACAGTTTTAGAACAGTTTAGAGACATGTAGCCATACATCTCTTCTCAGAGATAAGCTACCATTGCCCTAGCTAGTTTATTTCCATTTCTGGTTGTAAGCATATTTTAGTATTTAACAGTAATGGAATGAAATATTATTTCCGCTGCATATTTGTCTTTATGGTTATCTCTGTATTTTATTGCATTCCTATTCAAATCCGGATCAGTGGTATCAGAGCGGTCTGCTTTTTCTCTGTTTTTCTTTGCATGTCCCCAACGAGGTCAGGATATAAGGAGTTAGGGCTTGAACTGGTCGAACCTTTGCAAGACCAGCCTCGCAAATCTTGACGACCTCCCATGGCGGATGAGAAGAAAGACGAGGGGGCAGGAGATCCTATCAAAATCTTGCTCGAAGAAGCGCTCGAGCGGCAAAGGAACGCGATGATGGACAACTTTGCATAGATCCTTCAGCGGCTACCCAGAGGCGATGCATCGGCTTCCAACAGCTACTCTGGAAATGACACACCATTTAAGGTACATGTTAACTTTGAAATCCCCATCTTCGAGGGTCAAATAGATGCAGATGTCGTAGATAAATGGTTAAACATGCTAGATGGGTATTTTTCTGTTCATGAATTTTCAAGTCGGGAAAAAATTGTTTTCGCTCTTCTCAAAGCAGCCCCCCACGTCAAGGACTGGTGGGAAACCTACTGCGAGCAGAAG